>PVIR01019575.1:0-31786 GCA_004026965.1 Petromus typicus
GAGGCAGAGGCAGGAGGATTGTGATGTGAGTCTGAGGCTGAGCTCAGGGCCAGCCTGAACCACAAAGCGAGACCCTGTCTCAAAAAACCTAAAAAAAAAGGATGTTCCTGATTGTGATTACACTGGAGTAGGGTTCATTCCTAATTCAACTAGTGTCCTTCAAGAAGACAGTCACGAAAGAGGAGGATGTCACGTGACAACAGGCAGCGATGGGAACCATGCAGCAACAAGCCGAGAGATGCCAAGGATGGCTAGCTGTCCCCAGAAGCTGGAGAGGCATCGAGCGAATTCTCCCTGCAGCCTTCAGCAAGAAACAACCCTACAGACACCTCCAGAATTGTGAAGGAATAAATTTCTCTCATTTTAAGCCACCCAATTCATGGTACTTTGTCACAGCAGCTCTGGGAAATAGAGACACTGTTGTTCTAGCTTGCTCAGTGCCTGTCTCCCATGCTCCATCTCCTGGCTGTGAGAAGCTCAAAAGTAGGAACCGTCTTGTCTTCATCCCCAATCCATGGCACCTGGGTGAGGTTGGAGTAGGACTACTGCAGGGCTCTGTAAAAATTCGTTAAATGAATGAGTGGCAATCAAAAACATTAAATTAACAGTGTTTGTAGCTGAGAGGATTATGAGTCATTTTTATTTTCTTCATGACATATTGTGTTTTCTGAAGTTACTACTTTAGAAATATATTAATGTTACAGTGAAAAAACAGCAATATTTTTCTTTTCAAAACAAACACTAAAGTAACAGACCTTGCCACCAGTCTATATTTGTGGACAGGAAAAAATTCCCTGCTACATGCTTGATAACTTTTTTATTGATTAATTGATTCCCCCTCATGTTACTAGAGTGCTTTCTGGAGTCAGACTTACAGAGCTTAAGCTCTGGGCCTCCAGGGCAGATTCCAGGTGGGAAGAACCCAAGCAGGAATGGCGTGCTTCCTGCTCTCCGTCCTCTGAAGGCCCTTCCCGAGCGCAGTGGATCTGCCCTGAGAAGACAGCCCTCTCTGGCTGAAAGCCACACCCAAACAAGCAAAGCCTGCCCTCAGTGAACACTGTCCAGTGCCACTTCAACTAAAATGTGCATGTAATCACTGAGGTTTTGTCCACCTGCAACTCTTGATCCCAAAGTCACAGGTGGATTCTGAGGCCCTGTACTTCTCACAAGCTCGTGGTGATACCCGTGCTGCTAGTTCGAGGTCCCCCAAAGCACGGAGAAGCAAAGATGAAATACTTTGGTCACTCTGGAGGGAGTGGACACCAGCCTGGGAGAGACCAAAGGTGTCCTGAAGGAGTGCCACAGAGCTCCCCGGAAGAGGAGTGGGATTGGAGGGCAGAGGCAGCTCTACAGGAAAGCAATGGAACTACTGGGAAGGAGCAGACAGCAAACAGCGAGTGGAGCTGAGCAGTTAGAGCAGAAGAGATAATGGTGCGAGAGGGGACTGGAAAGGGAGGCTGGGAGCAGCCATTGAAGGGCTCTGAATGTGGAGCTAAGAAGAGTGGCTTTAGTCCTGGAGCAGTGAAATCTGACAAGATTTAGATGTAATGTTCTACAGAGATCAATCTGACATGAGTGCAGACTCAGAAGAAAGCCAGCGGCAGGAAGAGCATCCAGGAGGCAGTTAGACCCATCAGGTAGGAGGGTCTGCATTGCTTCCGATCCGGATATGATGAGGAGGTGGGGTGAGAGGGTGCCAGAGCTGCTGAGTGGACAGTGTTGAGAGAGGGGAAAACAACCCAGGGTGACTTATGGGCGGGATGGAGCTGTGAAGTTTCTTTGGCAAAGCCTGAGGTCCTGGAGGACAAACCGGCTTGGGGGAGAATGTCCCCTTCTTAGTCACAAGTCTGAGACAGTACTGCAGCTTCTGTGTGGAGTGGAGGGCAGTGAGCAGACCCACTGAGCTCAGGAGAGCCAGGGGAGTGGGCAGGTGTGAGGTGTGTTCCTAAAGAGACAGGCGGGGTGTAGAAAGGCAGGGAATGCCCGGAGGGGAGGACAGATGAGAGAAGGGCAAGAGGTAGTACTTGAAATGACAGGTAGGACACGGAATCCAGGGAACAGGAAAAGAACTCCGGGAAGAGGCCATGAGCAGGCAGATCCCAACCTGGCCGCCCTACACCACCCTTCTGTGGAGACCAACGGGGGTCCTACTGTGGATGGAGGAAGCCGAGCTTCAATGCTGCTCCAGAGGCAGGTGAGACCCAGGACTGAGAGGAGCAGAGTTGGATGGAAAGCAGCATTTCGCCTGGTGAAGGGGCTGGATCCCTAGGGGAAGGTCCAGGTTGTAGCAGGATCCCAAGGGCCTTGAGTCTCCAAGGTCTTTTTTTGGCTTAGCCTTGGCATGAGAAAGCGATTTACCACCCCTGGGCAAAGTACACCACCGGGCTGCAGAAGCCTCAGGGCAGAGCAGAGTGTAAGGAAGAGAGAATTCTTTGAAGCAAACCCATACTGCTGGCAAGCACACAGTTTACCATCCAACTGGAACCCTTCTGGGAGTGAGCAGGGACACTAACGATCACACCAGGGCCAAGGGCAAAGGTGTAAATTAGGACCGCCTTAGGCAAACCTGGCTGTGTGGTCATGGTCACTTTGTCCCTGGGAAATACCAGATCTTTTTAAAAAATCCCTGTAGTTCCTGCTGCCCCTTCCTGGATTCGTAGATGAACTGACACAGGGCAGGAGGCACAGCCGAGTTCTTGAGGGCAATCACTCCCTCTCCAAGCCTGCCAGTCCTAAGCACAGACGTCCCTGCTCAGGCAAAGGCGGCAGCACCAAGGACAGCAGCTCCCTCCCTGCAAGCCTGTCCACAAAGACAATCAATATTTCATAGGAGGAAGGGGCTCCGGTTACCAGCCCCGCGCCAAGCTCAAAGGCGCCACTCCACCGGCTGCCCGCCCTTGGGGACCCTCTAGAACCTAGCATATTGGCGCCTCAGTCCAGGCACAGATAAAATCCCTGGGGCCTGCTTTTCCCTACACCCCCATGCCCCTGGACCCCTTCAAAGTAGGCCACACACTCACACTGCCATCCAGACACACCACAGAACCAACACATGCTGTACAAAGACAGCCACGTACACAAAACAGCAGGCACACACCACACCCAGCACAGAAAGTCAGCCAGCCAGAGCATGCATACACACACAAGATAGCTGTCACATGGAGACACAGTGACCACAGAACCACACAGACAGGAGACCCCTACCCCACACCACACACATGCACGCTCACGTGCTGCACAGAAAGTCCCTCCCAAGGAACCTCAGACATCCCATGAGGATACATGTGCCGTAAGCATGCTACATAGACGCACGCATTCATGCGCAAGTGCACACACAGTGCTTGCACAGAGACTTACGCACCGTGGACATACAAAAAATATGCCCTACTCTGCTCAGCTCGCCCCTCCCTGTGTGAGTCTGGCAGAGGCAGACAGGCCTCTCTCCCTCTCATCCACTTGCTCCCTCCTGGCCCGATCTTGGGCCCTGTGGAGAAATCTGCGTGTCCCGTGCAGCCTCTCAGGATGAGCTGTTTAATCCCAAGACAGTGAGTGCAGAGGGGAGCATAGGAACAGGGACCTTGGAGAGTCCAAAGCCTCTTGGCTTCACGGTCCCCGGGCCCCACCTCTGGGGCACACTGGGCAGGGACAGCTTCACCCTCACTGGTGGCTCCCAGGAAGCCCCGAGCCTGCACTGTGCATCAGGACCTGAAAAAGAGGGGGTGTGCAGCTCCTGCCCCCCCTGCGGGGTTCCTGTCCTCCCCCGAATGCCCCTCAAGCAGGCCATGGAGATGCTGCTGTTTACAGGACAGATGTAGTAAATATCAAAGACAAAACAGAAACCCAAGCCAGGCACACAGTGAGCAGAGACAGCAGGCCATCGGAGCAGGGAGAGACCCCATGTGTCACCCGGGGAAGGTGCAAGTTCAAGATTAGTTAGGCACTTTTCTGCCTTGCCCAGCTGCTTTCTACTTTTGCATTGGCCACACATTGCAGCCCTGTACCCCTGACAGTCTCCGCCAGATCCACACACTCCCACACTGTCATGCACATATTTTTTTTTTTTTTTAGGTTTTTTGAGACAGGGTCTCGCTTTGTAGTTCAGGCTGGCCCTGAGCTCAGCCTCAAACTCACATCACAGCAATCTGCCTCCCCAGTGCTGGGATGACAGGCGTGAGCCACCACGCCTGGCACTGTGGTATGTGGTACTGGTTGCTGCTGGGGTGAGTCTCCACATCCAGTATTGTTATGTGGTTACCCAGGTCCTTGCGCTTGCAAGACAGGCACCAGAACCACTGAACTAAATCCCCAGCCCCATGCACATTTTTTTTTTAATCGACACTGTTCATTTAATGTACCCAGTTTAATAGAAAGTGTGTTACTATGAAAAACAGAGCCAATATTATTTTTAATAAGTAGAATATGACAGTAAAATAAACACAGTAAAAAACCAAAGTTATGTTACTAAATTTTAGCTGTATTGAGTTGTCAGTCAAAGCTCCCAGCCCAGTTAGAGACCTCTATCTGTTGGAAAGGGAGGGTGGTCAGTGGTGAAAAGTTGTGAAAGACCCACCAGCAGCTACCTGTCACTTTCTCCCTGGGACAGCTGTGGACTTGCTGGAGTCAAGAGGGATGCCTTCTCACTGTGTGTGATGCAGTCACACAGCGGCAGGCTGGTGAGCCTCTGGGAGTGGTTTCGGTAGCACTCGCCGCACGTGCTCGGAAGCCCACCCGGCTGGCCCAGCTCTGGAGGTGCTGGACACAGCGTCCCGCTGGCACCCTGTGGCTGCACCCACCCTAGTGATAATAGCTCTGTAGAGAGCACTGGGCTCCTTCCAATCAACAAACTGTCACAGCTCCCTGCACCTGACACAGCCTCACAGCGGGAACTATCACCCCCACTTCTGAATGACAAAAGTAAGCGGAGAAGGCTCAGAGCTTCATCCGAGGTCTCACGGAACAGATCCACTAAGAGGAGACGCTTCCACTCAGATGTCTGCTCTGTTGTACCCAGGTCCACCTGTCCCCCAGTCGGGATCCCTCACTCTGGACCCTGTGCTGGGGAGAGGGAGAGATGGAGGATGGTAACCTGGTCCATGAGGTCCTCGTAATCCCCAGGGAAACAATATGTTGCTGGTATTAGGAACTCGTACTCTACAGGGCCGGGCGTGGTGGCTCACGCCTGTAACTCCAGCACTCAGGAGGCAGAGGCAAGAGGATCTCTATGAGTTTGAGGGTAAACAGGGCTACCTAGTGAGCTCAGGGCCAGCCTGAACTACAAAATGTCTCAACTAAAGAAAAAGAGACAAGAAACCCCCTTGTACTGTGCAGTCACATTGCTGTCTCCTAGTCTGTAAACAGCACCTTCCTGAGCCTCAGTTTGCTTGTCTATAAAAATGAAGCAGTGGTATTAGTCCTCTGCCAGGGCGTGAGGACGGAATGTAATCACACATGCAGCGTCTACGCGGAAAGTGCTCACACGCTGTTCATTTCTAGGCCACTGCAAAGAGCAGAAACAACAGCAGTGACAAAGAACTAACTGTGCAAAGTGAGAAGTGGGGTGGACGAGGTACGACTCTGCACAGACACAGGAAGTGAGTTAGGTGTCAGAGGATGCCGACGATCTTGGTGGAGAAAATGGTTCTCACTGTTCAGAAAGGGAAGACTTCCCTCCCTTTTTGTTCAATCCGGGGTGAGGAGGGAGGAGAGGGTATTCAAGGTTTCATCTCCTGCTCTCTCTGCTCAGGAGAATTACATGTGACAGATTCCAGAGCCTGCCTTGACCACTGCTGCCTGAGGAAGAGTCCTCTTTGGTCACAGTTGCAAGTCCCCTCTCCAGGTGCTGTCCACCTGGAGCCAGGGCTCGGGCTGCGCTGCCTGCACTCACCTGGCACAGTGAGGACTCCAGCAGATGCGTGTGAAGACTTTCCCAGTCAACACGCCCCCCTTAAAAATGGGAAGCAAGAGCCGCATTCCATGTCTGACTCGGTGACCCTTCCTAGGAGGCTGTACTTGACTGGCCCCGACGCTCAGAGCCTCAGATCCTACCCTGAAGTCTGGAAACCGGATCTGCCATGCCCTGAGTTGTTCTCTCTCTGAATGTGTCTAGAACGAAGGGACACAATATAGGAACTGTGTCTGGCTTGGTGCCTGGAAAAGCAGAGAAGGCCAGTCTGCGGTGACAGAGAGGCAAAAGCAGCCAGCAGAGTATGACGGATGGATTGAACTCTTCTTGGCCTTCCAGGCCCCTCCTTCCCAAGGCTCACACTCTTCCCCTCCCTTCCTAGGAATCTCACCGACTTATAACAAGCCCTTCTTATTACTGAGGTTGGTTTGAGTGGGCTTATGTATATAAGCAAAGACCTACTTCAGACAGAAAAAAGCTGGGAGCCAGAGGGGCAAAGATGAGCAAGCCTGGGAAAAAATTGTACATCAAGCACACCTATAATCCCGGCCCCCTAGGAGGCTGAGGCAGGAGGCTCACAAGTTTGAACATAGCTTGACAACTTAGTGACTCAGTGAGACCTCTCAAAATGAAAAATAAAAAGGGATGGTGGTGTAGCTCAGTGCAAAGGCCTTGAACTACAAAAACAAAAGGAAAAGCCATCATCGCTGCCTGCCCTGGAGGAGCCTAGTCCAGTAGGAGACAGTACAAGATAAGAGGCTCCACACGGATGTGGCAAAGGAGAATGGGCTGATCCCCAGGCCAGGCAGAGATGTGCACAGGCTTCACAGCAAAGGTGGAAGCTGAGCTGTTTGAAAGAGTGAAGGACGTTTTCCATGGAGACAGGAGGTGGGGAGGCATCACAAGTGGAGGGAACAGCGTGTGCAGGTGCATAGAGGCAAAGAACAGCCCAGAATGCGTGTCAGAGGAAGTGCCAGGTGTTCAAAGCGTGCTGCAGAAGCCAGGGAGATGGGGTGGATAGGGACTCGGGCACAGATCATAAAGAGCTTTGAATATCATGATAAGAAGCTGAGGCCTTTTCCTGCCAGCAGTGGGGAGCTATTGAAGTATTTTAAGTAGCAGGGGGTGACAGGGTCAGTTCTGTGTTTTAGAAAGATTGCTCTGGGGTGTATGGAAAAAGGACTAGAAAAGATAGCCCAGAGGCAAAGAGGCCATTTAGAATGCTGCAGGCTGGTTCTCTTCCTCTTTTCTTAATCAGCCAACTCCTTGTGGACCTACTGTGTGCCAGTGTGAGGCAATGCAGGATTCCTAATCCACAGAATGCATAGGAGATCAAGAAGCTGCAAAAGCAATTGAAGTATGCAAAGTATCATAAAGTGCGAGGTCCTGTGGAGGGGGTGGTGTGTCTGTGTGAAAGGTAAGTAGGAGTTAGCAAGGCCCCAAGAGGGGACAGTGCATGCCAGGATTAGGGACAAGTGTGAAAGTCCTGAGCTGAGGGAGAAAGCAAATGTAGAAGATGATACAAAGGAGGCAGGGACCAGCACTGTGGAGATGCGTCACTGAGTCTAGATTTTATTCTGAGAAGTCTTGGAAGTCAAACATTTATCTTTAGAAGATCACTCTGTCTATAGTGTAAAAAATGAAACCAAGGGGCAAGAATGGTAAGGTAGGGAGCCCAGGTGTGAAGCTGTCACCAGTGTCTGGGTGAGCACTGATGGTGGTCTGGAGGGGGCTGTGGGCAGGGAAAGGGTCCATGAACCCAGAGGTATTCAGGGAAAACTAACAAGACTTGCTGAGGCCTGGCTGTGGGATGTGGGGGCGAGGAGGGGGAAGAGTCCAGGAGAATTTCCAGCTTCCAGCTTGAGCAAGTGGGTGGATGATGGTGCCAGAGATGAGCTAGAGACCCTGGAAGCAGAGCAGGTGTGGGTGGTTAGAACTGGGGACTTGGGTTTAGGCCTGAGGCTGGTTGTCTGTCCGGGAAGCAGTTAGAACCCAGAAATCAGGAAAGTTAGGACAGCAAATGAGATGACCCAGGGGGTGGCAAAAGCAGGGACAGTGGAGAGAAAAGAGAAGGCAGTACAGTTCTGAGGTGCCATGGGGCAGCAGAGTGGCTGGGGGCTCTGAGCTTAGATCCAAAGGTTACCTTCTTTCACTCCAGGAAGCTTCTGGCTTTGGCTGCCTTTCTCATGGTCAAGTTCTGCATGATACTTCCTAGCTGAGAGCGCCCTCCTTTCCCATGTACCTTCTTCCCTTCAGCAAAGCGACATTCTCCTTTAGGGCCAGCTCAGGAGACCCTTCCTCCCGAGTGAAGACTTCCCTGGTCCAGGCCTGTACTCTGCAGCTGGACAGTGTGACTAGAAATCCCATTTCTGCCACTTAATAACCATCTGACTTTGACTAAATGACCTCAGTTTCTTTATCTTTATCCTAGAGAGACAAAATTGTACCCAACTCACAGGGCCACTTGAAGAGGAGCATCCAGAGAGCTCAGCAGGGAACCAGCACACGGTAAGCGCGAAAGAAGCGTGACTGTGATAAACCTGCCACCCACCCTGGGCAGTCAGCCATGCCCTCCACCATTTACATGCTCCACTGGGGAATTACTTGTAGGTCTGTCTTCCCACTGGCCAGTGATTTGTGGGCTATGTCACAGGCAAGGACCAGTGCTAAAAGACAACAGGAGATCCCTTGTGCAGAAGAATTCAGACTTTCAAGATGGGGACAACAGACAATCAAACCAGATACAGGCATCACCTTTTAGGTCCACAAGCTCTTGAAGCCCATTCTGCCAGCCTTGCACCTGGGTTCTCCAGGGTGACTATCAGCAGCCAAACAACAGAGTCAAAAAGCCAGCTGGCAGTGAGATCGGACTTTGTGATATCCTTCTTAGAGAGAGGTTCATAGTAACCCACTTACATAGTTCAGGATGTTAAGTTCAGAGGTCGGGTGTATCTTGCTCATGAACTGCAGAGTTGTGGTGTGAACACAGGCCAACCTGGTGCCTCTTGCCTTGTAGCTCCCCAGGGAGATTGAGGAAACTTGGCCCCAAAGGTTTAAGCTTTGTTAACAAGGCTGAGATGTAGTTTGGCCCGGAGAGAGGGAGCTGGAGGGACTAGGACTGGCTCCTTCCTCCAGGGACAAGCCACGTAAACAACCACTCACTGGGTGCCAGAGCTGCAGCTACACAGGGAGAGGGTAGAAGTCAAAAGGTCACTCACTTGCCAGGCGTGGTGGCTCACACCTGTAATCCCAGCACTCAGGAGACAGAGGCAGAAGGATTGCTGTGGTTTGAGGCTCACCTGAGCTACACAGGAACGAGCTCAGGGCCAGCCTGAACTACAAAGTGAGACTCTATCTCAAAAAAAAAAAAAAAGGTCGCTCACTGTGAAGGCTCTGCCTGCAAGGAACAGAGCCTGGCTACCTCTCTGGAAATCTGACCCTGTTTTCTCTGATTAAAATCCTTCAGGGAGGCAAATTTAGTTCAGTAGTTCTGGCACCTGCCTTGCAAGCTGGAGGTCCTGGGTTCAGTCCCCGGTAACAATGCCGGACATGGAGACTCACCCACTAGCAACCAGTACTACATAACACAATGCTGGGCATGGTGGGTCACGCCTGTAATCCCAGAACTTGGAAGGCAGAGGCAGGAGGATTGCTGACTTTGAGGCTGAGTTCAGGACCAGCCTGAACTACAAAGGGAGACCTTATCTCCCCAAAAAAAATCCTTTAGGGGCTGCCCCTGACCTTCGAAGAAATCCCTACCTCTCCAGTCATTGTCCTGCTGGACCAAGGAGGCTGTCTGGGCTGTCCCTGGGGATGCCCTCTCTCCCCGTGACATCAAACCCTTGACACGTGACTCCCCTTCTTCAGCCTCACTTCTTTGCCTTCTCAACTCCTCGGTACCCTAATTCCCTCAGCTAACATGTCACTTCCCAGGATCCCTTCCCAGACCCCAGAGAACAGGTAAGTACCTTCAGGATGGCTCTGGAGACCGTCCAAATTCCTCCTTTCAAAGCCTGCCACGTGTAATTATCTGCTGTGGGTCGTGACCCTGCTAGAATGCCAGCTGCAGGCTGGCTCACAGAGCCTGGCACATTCTCGGTACCCAGTGGACTGGAAGCGTCCTGCAAGAGACAGGTAGGCTGGGCACTCTTCCCCTCACTCCTCAGTCCTCCCTGAGCCTTCTTTCTTGTCCAGTTATCTTGAGCTTCCAGTGTGAAGAGACCAACCTTGCATGGAGAGGAGAACCAGTGTATATTGAGGACTTCTACCTGCCGGCCATGGGCTGGGGGCTGTGTATCAGGTTACTGCTTTTTGTTCCCTAACTCCTTTCCGGATGGAGGGGGCTGCTATGGATGCAGATTAATCCTGTTTTACAGGGGAGACTGAGGCTCAAGAGTTTCAACCTCCACCTGAAATGGCAACAGGATGGACACAGAGGACAGGATATGTCTGTCTGACGTTCAAGTCTAGTCTCTTCTCTGCCCCAGACCTCACACTCTATGAATCACCATCTCATACCAGCTCACCTTTATCCAGAAAAAATCTGTTTCAAACTCACACCCTCAGTCCACACCCCCAAACTATGAGGCGGCCTAGAAGGTCAGCGGTCCACCAGTGTGGGAGATGGTCTCACTGTCAGTTTGAGAGGCCAGTGTCAAAGTCACTCCCCCCATGCATCAAAAAAGTGCCAGTGTGAGAGAAACACCCTCAGGTTAGCTGTACAGTCCTGGGGGAGGTACCCCATCATCAGCAAGATGCAGTACAGGAGCTGCACCCTGCACCCCAAGCCTTCAGAAGACCAGCAGCCGAGAAACCCCGCAGTCAGCAAAAGGGCCGTGTCTGAGACACTTCCCTGCATCCCCTGCCTGGGCCTGGAACACGGGTGGGGTGCAGAGACAGCCCTCCGAGCTGGGGCTCCCAGGGTGGGAGGAGGCCCTGGGCTGCTGTTGCCTGGGGAGAAGGCTGCGGCTGGGGAGTGGGGCAGACCCAGGTGAGAGTTCTCACTCCACACTAATGAAATCAACCACCAGTCTGCCCCCCTCTCCCCGGGGACCCTCCAGGCTTCAGCTGATGCAATGCCCGGGCTGGATAATTGTTTTCTTTCCCCGTTAAAGGGCCAGCTGCTATTGCAGCTGCAGACATCACCCAGACCCCTCCAGACCCCACTGAGCTCAGCACCTGGGCAGGGAGAGGTGGAGCCCAGAGAACAGCAGCTTCAGGCCTGGGCTCCGCAGAGTGAAATCCAGTTAATGTCCAGAGACCAGACGTGTTGGTGAGCGAGGAGGGAGACAGAATAGCTAAGGGAGTGACGGAGACCACAGGCCCTGGGGAAGGGACTAGCGTCCCTAGCACCTGGCTCTTGTGTATTCACCACAACAAATACTTGGCATAGAGGTTGCCTGAGAATTCAGGAGTTATCTTCTGGGTTCTCCTGACTGCCAGGCACTGGGCAAAGCAGCTCCAATCCACCATTTCATTTACTCCTAGTTGATAGGTCTGTTTACTGAAATAAGCTCAGAGAGGGGAAGTGATTTCTTTACTATCACATAGCCAGAAAGTGACAGAGCCTGGGTTTGAAGCCAAGTCTGACTGACCCTGTAGGCGGAGAGCCCCGAGAAGTGCCTCAGGCAGGCGGCTGCACACAGAGAGAACAGAGAAGGGGTCGGTGGACCCTGAGCAAACTCCAGAAGGCCTGCTGCTTGGTTTAAGCACAGGTTGCATGGGGTACCTCCCGGCCGGCAGGCAGGCAGGCCGGCCGTTGCCCAACCAGAGAATGCCCCATTAGGCTGACCACATGCCCCTAGGGACACATGGCAGCTGCATGATTATAGACTAATTGGTAGCTGGCAGCAACTAAGAGAATGGCTTGTTAACCTCTTAGTGACCAGGCCCAAGCCAGAAAGCCCCTCCTGGAGTTCAGGGACCATAGGGTCGAGCAGGGGTAGCAGCCTCCCTCCTCACACCAGAGCAGCCCCGCAGGAGGGGAGTGTCAGACAGTATCTCCCGACTCCCTGGACTCTGGCGTTGGGTAGGGCATGGCCCCTGCTAGTCCAAGACCACAGAAGCTTCAGGCCTTTGCTGAGGCCCAGCATATGCGGAAGGAGCCCACTCCTCAGAGAGGGTGATGGGACTTGGGGTCCAGGCAACAGGAGGGGAAATGAGGGACAGGGTGTCCAAGTTGGCTGCCACGGGTCCCGCCAAGCCTCCCTGAGCCCCGGGCTCCCCACCACACCACCGGCCGTCTTTCCCAGCTTCCGTAAAGCGCTCTTCTTCCCGCTCCTGAGCACCATGAACTACCCCCCACACCTTTTTATTCTTACAGAGTAGAGAATGCTCAGGGCCCACAATGGTGTCACATTGGGAGGAAAAAGTGGCCTCTTCTCCTGCAGGGCACGGCGGCGGGAGAGAGAAAGGCAGGCTGCCTTCCAGGTCCCTTTCCAGGAGGGATTTTAAGCACTTTCCAAAAATGCCCTGAGAAGCAGCGCTGTGGAAGACGAGGGCCCCAGGTGCCCTGAGCAAGAGCAAAGAGCTCAGTCTCTGGGGTCCTCCTCCCCATTTTCCAGACTTCCCCGAGCCCCCCGCCCCCTCTCGTACCTGGGCCCCCGCCCCCCAGCCCCGGCACACCCCGACGCTGACGTTGCGTGGCCGGAACCCGCGCTCCCCGCACCGCAGCCCCCTCCCCACTTCCACTCCCAGGCGAGCAAGGCCTGCTTGCCGGCTTACCGGAAGGTGGGGCGGGCGTCCAGACTCGGGGGCTCGGCAGGCCGAGGCGGCTCCGCAAGGCGGGGCAGGTGCTGCCCCGGGACCCCGCCCCGGACCCGGCGGTAGGCGCGGCCCAGCCCCGGTTGGCAGGGGGTGAGGGACGCGGGGCGGGGAGGGGCGGCGAGGGAGGCTCACGGGGGCATCGCCCGCCACTGGGCTGGGCAGCTCTCTCCGACTGCCTGCGACGCGGGCTCTGCAACAGCCAAGGTGCTCAGCCGCCGCCGGGTGCAAAACCCCAGCCCGGGCTGGCGGGAGGCGGGGCCTGGATGGGCGTGGCCTCCATCGTGTGGGCGGGGCAAGTGGCGGGGCGGGGCCTGGGAACTGGAAAGTCAGGGCGTGTGCGGTTGGAGGTGTACCTCTGAGGAGCAGGCCTCAAGGGGTGTCCCTCAAAGGAGCGGGGCCTGGGGTCACCTGGAGCCCACCCCTGTCTCTAGGACTTTGCTGCCACCTGTCCGGCCAACCTTCTCCATCACTACCCCTGCCATCTGTTCCTTCTCATCCTTCTGTTTGAGGGCACTCTCGGGACCTCACTGACACCGTGGTGCCCGGTGCTCTACCCTGGACCAGATCCACAAATGTCAGATGGTGAGAGTAGGAGAAGCAGTTTACAAACGTCAAGTCCCTTGTAGGGATGAAGAAATGGAAAGTCCAAAGCAAAGACTTGTCCGAGGGCTTGCTATGAAGAAAACGACCTTACCGTGTTCTTTCGGGACAGATCAAGGGAGTGGTGTAACCTAAGTCAACGCTCGCTTTCTCGTAGGGTGGGAGTTTTCAACCAGTGTTGATTTTTGTTCCCTGGAGGACATTGGATGATGTCTGGAGATTCTTCAGGTTTTCTCAGCTTGGGTGTGTTGGGGATGTGCTGGCATCTAGTTGCAAGAGACCCTAGAGGCTGGAAGACTTATTCCAGTGCACAGACACCCGGAGAACTGTCAGGCCCAAAACGTCAGTCAGACCGATATGTTGAGGAGCCCTGCTCTAGGACTTGGCAACCACCTCACTGAACTCCAAAGTGAACGACATGAGTCGGCCTGAACCGCTCGAACTGAGGAGGACGCTGTGTGGAGTCTCACTTGGGCTCAGGCCTCATCCCCACTCGCTGGTTTAAGCTTGCTTAGGAACAGTCAGTTCTATTCTTAGGCTCCAGTATTCTTATTTTCACTCATTCTCAGAGAGAATAGTACTATTAATATTTGCTGGAGGCTGGTAAAGCAAGCAGGCTCCTTGCCAAGGGCATGAATTAAAATGCCCTTGGGAACTGGAAAGGTAGGGAGCGAGGAAAATGGTCAGGATAAAGGACCTCCTGGCAATAGCCAGGTACTTCCTCCACACACCCCTCATCCCATCCCTTCCTTTTTCACCTAGTCTGTGAGAAGGGTAAACTGAGGTCTGGCAGTGCAGAGTGACTTAAATTGGATCCCATAGCTGGTCTGAGGTGAAGCTGAGACTCATGATTTTATTTACTTATTAATTGAAATGTTGTCATCTGTTCTACACTAGGCCTAGAAATAGGGCCTCTGTGGTGAACAATTACACTGAAGGTATTGGGGGGCAGGTTAAGGGAGGCGGAGTAGGGGCCCAGGAAGTACATGGGACCAGGTGAGAAGCATGGGGGAGAAGAGAGGATCCAGCATCCTCTCTGTCCTTGCTGCATCTCTGCCCAGAGACAGGTGAACCAGGCGCTTCCTTTGTACATCTGATGCAAAACTTGGACTTTCTCTACCGAGATATGTGCAAATGTCCATTTTGGATGCAATATCAAGTGCTCCAAAGTTCCATTTGGCTTCCAGAAGGATGAGGTAGGTAGGGGTTGGTTCTTCAGTGTGTATGGAAGAAGCGTATACATGAATTTATAAAAACCTCAGGAGAAAGTAATGGAAAGAGGTTTACCCTATATCTCAGCTCTCTGGGAGGCCAAGGCAGGAGGATCACAAGTTTGAGCTCACCTGGGCAACTTAGCAACTTAGCAAGAAACTACTAAAACAAAAAATACCAAGGATGTAGCTCAGTGTTAAAATTCTGGATTCAGTTCCCAGTACCATACGCACACGCACACACACACACTAGTTTGCCTCACCTAATATAATAACATACTATAAAGTCAGTGTAGTCACAGCAGTGTGGTGTTGAATGAAAACTAGATAGATCAGTGGAACAAGCATAGAAATGGACTCAGGTCAGCGATGTAGCTCAGAACGCTTGCCTAATATCCAAAAGACCTGAGTTCAATCCAAAAAAGAAAAAAAGAGAAATAGTGACTGTAGTTCACAGTAGCCTACTGTATACCTTATAAGTTACTAGAAGAGAAGAGCTTAACGGCCCAAACACAAGGTAACGAGAAGGAGACAGAAACATTCCTTACTGTGATTTGGTCAGTACCCACTTCACATGGATGGAACTGTCACACTGTACTAAATAAGTATGATCATTATATATTAATCAGAAAAGGCTTTTGAGAAGAGCTAAGCATGGTGGTACACTTCTGTAACCCTAACACTTGGAGAGGCTGACGCAGGAGGATCAAAAATTCAAGTTCAGCCTGGGAAACTAAGCAAGACTCTGTCTTAAAAAAAAAAAAAAAGCCCTGGACAGAGAAAAAAATCCTCAGTAGAGAAAAAAAAATGTCTTAAGTTCAAAAAGTAAATGTTAACCCTAATTAGATCATTACAATCTATATATGTATCAAATTATTATACTGAGTCTCATTAATTTGTTAAAATGAAAAAGTAAAATGTAATCAACAACACGTGGGAACTCATTATATGACAAAGTCTGGACTTCAGATAAATGGGGGAAAAATAGGACAGCCAATAACCAGCAGGTCATTTGAGGACAGAGAAGAAATCTATATCCTCGTCTAAAGCTAATTAAATTCAAAATGAATAAATATTTTCATTATTGGTACATATTTGTGATATATAGTAATTACATTCGTTTGGAGAATTGGTACATATAGATTATCTTGGTCCTCCCTCCCCCCTGTAACAACATTTAAATAATAACACCATAATAAACCAAAAGAAAATATGGGTAAATGGTTTGACAGTTCTAGAGATGCACAACACTTTAGTGGTATTTGTTTAAAACAAGATCTTGCGGCAGAGGCCGATCTTGGCCTCATAATCCTCCCCAACCCCTGAGGGCCAGGATTACAAGTGTGCACCACAACCTCCGGCTTGGGAAGAGCTTTCGGAGCACGATGAAAGAGACCTTAGAGAAAATATCGATGTTTGACTGTGAAAATTTCCACACAGAAGAAATGACCATAATCAAGTGTGAAAGACAAATCACAACCTGGATGGAACAATTTACTCCACCGGCTCTACCCCGCCAGTCCTCTCAAATCGAAAAAGGACTGAGCGCATCACGCTGGCTCCTCCCACGGCGCCCCGGCCTGCGCCCACCTGTTCAAGGACCGGGAAGCCCCGGAAACCCCAGCCCGGCCATCTGGGTCCTCGGCAGGAGTCTTAGCCTGGCGGAGCCAGTCCCTTTAGGCTGCGCACCGATGCCCTCGGGTGGCCATCCTCGGAACTACAAGACAGAATTCTAGTTCAGGCCCCTTAACAGACTTTAAAATGAGGTGTTTTTTTGTTTTTTTGTTTTTTTTGTTTTTTTCTCTCCTTAAAATAGCACATGCACGCATGCAGGAAACTGTATTGATCTGACTTCTCACTTAGGTCTCCCCTCTTGAAGTTTCTACCACTACCATTCTGAAGGCCCAAACCACAGTGACAGATTGACTACATATATGTATTTGACAAGTAATTTTTCCAACCTCTAAATGGTGGTACCAGGACTTGATGTTCCTTTCCTAAGTCCGGGTGGTTTTTTAGATTTTTTTTTTTAACAAGGTATCACTTTGTAGTTCAGGCTGGCCCTGAACTCACTAGCCCAGGTAAGCCTGGAACTCACAGCAATCCTCCTGCCTCTGCCTCTTGAGTGCTGGGATTACAGGCATCAGTCACCACGCCCAGCCCAAAGAGTCACATACCCATGTAAACAAACCCCCTAAAATGCTTGTTTGAAGTTTGCATTGCTCTGGGCCTTGTACCAGGTGCCAGAGATAAAGAACTGAGATAAACTTAGAGAAGCAAGAAGAGGAACCTTCTCCAAATCCTGGGGACCCCAGAAAAGGGGGGGGTGGCATCAGGGAGGGACCCTCAGTGATATGTACCAGAAAGAGAGTCTTGTGGTGTCCAAGTGAGAGAAGGGAGTCGGCTGGGAGAGGGCAGAGGTCACTGTGCCCAGAGTGTAAGGACAGGTCAGAGGTGAGGATGGACAAAGCACACCAGGACCAAGGAGCTCAGGAGTCTGGGCACAATGTTTTTTTTTTTCTTTCAGACAAGGTCTTGCTTTGTAGTTCAGGCTGGCCCTGAGCTCAGCCTCAAACATCACAGCAATCGTCCTACCTCTGCCTCCCGAGTGCTGGGATTACAGGCGTAAGCCACCACGCCCAGCACTGCGGTATGTGGTACTGGTTGCTGCTGAGCATGAGTCTCCACAGCCAGTATTGTATGTGGTTACCGGGGACCAAACCCAGGTCCTTGCACTTGCAAGACAGGCACTGGAACCACTGAGCTAAATCCCGAGCCCTGGGCACAACAATTTTTGAAGCTATTTCCGTGTTTCTGTTGTCTTGGTCTAGAAACCACCTTCTGTGCCAACCAAGGCTGCCTCTTTTGGTGTAGATACTTCCAATCTTGTCGCTGTGATTTGGATCTGGAGTGTCCCAAAAGGTCTGTATGATGAAGACGTGGTCCTCACCATGGTAGTGGTTGAAACTTTAAAGAGATGGGACCCAGTAGGAGGTTTTGGGTCATAGCAGGGGTGGGGGAGCTTGCTGTCTCCCTCTCTTGTTCGCTTTTCAGTCATGAGATGAGCAGTTCTGCTCCACTATGTGCGGCAGTTGAGATATGAGCGAAGAGCTCCACGTTCCCCAAGAAGTATTTTTAGTTTTCTGTGACTTCCCACAGGCTTTAGGGCCAGCTACAGATACTCATGACTGCCCTCAGAGACTTGGTTCTGGATGCAGCAAGCTTCGGACACAGCTCTGCCTAAATGACTCAAACCTCTGCGGCTGTCCTCAGTCTGGTCCACGAGGAGCTGCTTGTCTACTTTTTTTTTTTTAAGGGACACATTTTGTATAAATAATGAATACATTCATCATGGAGAATGAGTACTTACAACAATTGCAACGTAATCTTTTTCACTCTTCCTTTTCCTTCCCTTCTTTTCATCCACTCTGGACTAAGAAGGTCTGCTGAGCTCACCTTTTTTTCTATATAAGCAACCTCCTCTATCCTTTAGCAGGTCAGTCTTTGCAGCTTTCTTCATGCTGCAGCATAAGCCCTAATAAAGCCTTTTTGGAGATGGCATATTTCTGCCTACTCATGATTTCTATCTCAAGTGGAGCAGGCTGAGCTGATTAAACTAAGAACTGGTAATATTTAAGGTTTTTGGACTGAAAGTCGCCCGCAGCTGAAGCTGGTAATACTGAGGATGGCTAGCAGCCAGAGAAATGCTGACAGCCACAGAGAGTTGCCAGGAACCTCTAGATTTGGTTGCTGGAAGAATCCCAAAAGGCTGCTGGTAGCTGCTGGCTCCAGCTGCCAAGAGAGCAGTGAGGAGTGCTGCTCACACGAAAGGCAGAGAGCTGCTGCCAATCGAAGCTCAGAGCTGTTGACACAAAGACAGCTACAGTTTTCCTTCGATTTCTATCCAAACTGAGCAAAAGGACTTCCAGCTGCTCTGTGGTACTACTACCATGATCTGCTGCCTTAGGTCCTAAGTGAACAAAGTCAGACCTGCCATGGACTGAAACCTCTAAAACTGTGAGTAGAATGAATCTTTTCTCTTTCTAAGCTGATTATCTCAGGAATCTGAGATAGCCATTGAAAGCTGATTAACATGACAACCAAAGGTACCTACAGGCCAGCCCAGTCCATCTAAATATCTTCCTGGCTCACTTATAACCCCGGTGACACTCTCCTAGCAAAGCCTGCCTTCCTCTTGTTTGTAGATCAGTTGCTGTCAGAGACTTGATCTCACTTACAGAAGAGAAATTTCTCTTCTTCAGAAGAGAAATCCTACACAATAAAGCTGACCACATTCCCTCTTGTATTGGAAATGATTTTACTGATTCATTTGACAGATATCAAGTGTTTGTTACATGACAAATGAGGGTATCAGACCACTGCCATCCCGATCAGAGACCCCTTCAAATGCCCTCTCCCAAAACAGCAGTCCTTGGGCAGCCATTACCACTGTGTTGTCTCAAGCCTTGTTCTTAGCAGGTAACCACGATCTCCTCTTGTCGCAGACCCCCGAGCCAGTCTTAGAGCTGGATGTGGCATGGAGCAGGCATTTTCCCTCTGTGATTGGCCACAGTGTCCTCAGAGCTGGACTGAAGCCCGAGTGACCCACGGGAGCATGTTAAATGGTGTGCAGCCTGGTACAGCTTCCCCACCAGTGGCTGGTGTGGAGATCTAGGTTTTGACCTGTAAAGGTGCAGGGCTCCTGAGTGAGACGGCAGTGTGGCTCCAAATTATATTCCATTCCTAGAGCTATCCCTAGCTTCATTGTTTCAGTAGCTGACTAGTTAACCATAACCCATCTTGGGCCTGTTCTGCTCCTCTTGCAAGAATGCCTTGTCCCCCTTTTGCACCCCCCGCATGTGCCAGCTGATATCACCAGATGTCACACGCGCCCCACCACCTTCTTCTCCATGCTTGTGTAATCAGTACAACCAGCATTCCTGCTGCTGGGTCCTTGCCACATGCTCAGTGTGGCCCATATGCTAGTTCCTTGCTTTTTGTTTAAGTCTTGTTTCCATGACTTTCCTTTGCCTTGTACTGCATTACTTTGCAGGAAACCGAGACTCTGGGATGGAGTTTAACATTGTAAAGATCCTCTTTCCTTTGAGGTTTTCCACTCTGGACTCAGTGCGTGCACCCTGGGGATCCAGTGCAGGTTAAAAGGCTGTGCGATGGCAGTTGATTCTTTAGGTTCTGTTGAAGATGCTTTGTCTTCCAAGGTCCTTCTCTACACTCTCTCCTGCCTTGTCCTCACATGTGCCACTGGTGCTGGGAAAAGGCTGAGGAAGGTGAGGCATTCCGTCCTAGGTGGGCAGTGGGAGCAGTGGGGGCTCTCTGCTGCCAATCAAAGCTCAGAGCTGTTGACACAAAGGGAGCTACAGCGGTGGGCTCCTGCTCTCATGCTGGCTCCCACCTCTCCACCCTCTGCTTGTAATCCCACCCTGCACACGCCCCCCCCCACGCCCCACACTGGCCTGATAAACAGCTTGCATAGGCTCTACTCAGACAGCACCTCCTTCTGGAAATGCACTGCCCTCTTGCGTGCATGCCTACCTCCTCCTCAAGCAAAGATGGTGCTCCAAACTACAGCAGCAGGGTACCAGCTGCACACACAGTGTGAACAGAGAAGGCTTTGGCACCAGAGGTGCTATGCTGTACCATTTGTTTTCTGGGCACTGCTCTCTCAGCCTATTTCCTTCCCCATGTGTAAAATGTGCCACAAACTTCATGGGGGAGTTGTAAAGATTAAATGAGAAAATTGATGTAGTCAGCAGTGGTTGTACATGATACTCAGTGTTACTACTGTATTAATCCTTCTTCTAATGCACACATGTATCCTAATGATTTTCCTGCCTTAACTCCCCTGTATCATAAGCTCCTCGGGGAAAGGGAGAAGAGAAGGAGGAAGATATTCATGATGACAGTTAGCAGGCATTAAGAAATGTCTGCTGCATTAATAAGGAAAAGTAGTGACAATTCCATGAGAAAAGTTCCAGGCGGGAAATCTGGAGCTCTCTCCATAGTCCCAGAAATGGTATAATTTCTGCCTGACTTCCCCATGGAGGAAAAGCTGCCTGGCCCACAAATACTGCTGGAGCATGCCTTGGATTTCTTCGTCCCCACAGTCACTAGACTTGAGCAAACGGGGCCAGCACCTGAGGCAAGTGGTCACCAATTCATGCACGAGCTGGTGACTTCTGATCACAGAAGTCTGAGATGGCCAATTAGAGCCTTGTAGGACCCAGGAACAGAAGGAAACTGTCAGGTGGTGGAGGGAGCAGAGACTAAGAGAAAGAAGAAGCTTGAGTGTTAGTCCAGGAGAAAGGAACAATCCTGTGCAGAGTGGAATGAGGTTGGGAGGAGAGCGAAAGAACACAGCCGTGGGTCTGAGGCCTACCTCCTTCCTGCTGGCTTTTCTGTTCATCCTCAGAAGACATTCCTTTGTATCTGAGGTAGACTGAGCAGGTTCGTGTTCCTCACAGCACAGGGAGCCTGATCCTACTGTGTTATCATGTCAGGCCCGTGTGTCTTTCTGGACCTCAGTTTGTCTGCATCTGTAAGGTCCTTTCCAGATGTAGAGGGAATGGTGTTTACACTGTTGGCAGTGAACTCGTGACATGACATCCTGGCTCCCAAAGTACCCTGATGGCTGATTAAAGGCCTGTCTGAGGATCCAACACACACCTGACTTGAGCCTCAGCCTTGCTAACATTCCCCCCCCCATTGTATCCCTTGTTGGATGACAAAGGATCGGAGGGATCTAACTGGTGTTTCTCAGTGGCTCCTGGTTGCTGAAGGACCTATCAGCCCGCTTGACACTTCTGGACCCACCTCAGCATTTCAGAGGATTTCTGTGCCAGGGAGCACCACGCCAAGTGCCACTCCAGGAAGAACTTGAATGAAGAGTCTTCTTCTCTGGCATTAAAGTTTCCTGCCTCCAAGTGGCACTTGGCCTGTGCCCTGCCTTCATCTTCCTAAGCTAACAATGTTGATGATAGTACTTCCTTGCTTTTATATTTCAGAGCATTTCCATGGTTATCATCTTCTCTGATACTTGCAGGAACCAGGGAAGCTGTCTTTTGTCTCTGGGTTTTTTGGGTTTTTTTTAACTTGACTTTGAAGGCTTCTGTTCAGTAAAGGCTTTGAACTCCCAGCTTCCTGTATAACCATCAGAATTAAGAAAAATTTTGGATTATCGATCTTTCCTTGCTTGGGATTGTCCTCCAGAAGAAAGGAATTTAACAGACATCCAAAAGGTAGACAGCAGGCCTGGATTTTACTACATCATACTTCTAACACTTCTCATCTTCATTCACTGTTTCCTAATTCCAAAATCCAATAGGACTTTTTGATGCTTTATAGATGTCAACCTGCTTTCTCTGTGGTCTCACTTATATTGACAGTGCTTTGCATCTTTCATCTCTCCAACTCAGAGGGTAAGAATTGAGTCTTAAACCCCCAATTGAACTGACTCCAAAGTACCTGCTATGGTCAATATTCCATGTTGCCTCCTAAAGTGGACCAACAGTCTAGCTCTGTCCAGCCTCCTATGATGACCATTAGTTACACTTAGCTACTGAAATTGAAATAAAGTGAATTAAAAATCCAGTTTTTTAGGTGTACAATCTTTTGAGCTCGTGCATTAGTACATGGGGCTAATGGCTTCTACGTGGAACAGTGCAGACAGAAAGGATTCCCATCATCACAGAAATCTCTGAGGGACACCGGTGACTTAGACAGTTCTGTCCTCTTCTCTTCATGCTCTCTCCCTTTATTTATTCTCAGGGAGTAGCCAACCATTATTCGGTATGCCTAGCCTTTTACTTCCACTTTTCTAGGAAGTGTTCCTCTATTCTCCAACTTCCGGCCAATTTTTATTCATAGCATTATACCACATAATGCTATCCCGTTCTCATTAAGGGTGTTGTGGAGCCCACAGGTAATCCAAGCAGCAGTTCTTCCTCTAGGAATTCAAAACTAAGTCTAAGGTTCTTGTCACCTGGGTGATATTTCAAATGGAGGTGATTAGGCCCATATTATATAATATGGATTGGGAAAATTGGCCTTTAGAGAGATTTTTTAAAAATGACAAAACAGCTCTGTATATTGGGCTAAGTCGCACCTAGTTCAAAGGTTATCAGGGCTTTGTCTCACTTTGTAGTTCAGGCTGGGCCTAGACTCAGTTTGTAGCCCAGGCTAGCCTTGAACTCAAGGCAATTCTCTTGCCTCTGCCTCCTGAGTGCTGGGATTACAGGCGTGAGCCACGACACCCACCACTGTGGTGTGTGATACTGATTGCTCAGTACTATTGTGAGTCACCATGCCTGGCACTGTGGTATGTGGTTACTGGGGGTCAAACTCAGGACCTTGCTCTTGCTAGGCAGGTGCCGGAACCACTGAGCTAAATCTCCAGCCCTGTCTCCCTCTTATTTCAGGCTGTCTTCCTCCATGACACCTTCTTGTTCAGGCAGGCTTTCGCTGTGCAGAGGGAACAATGACCAGCCTCAGGTCCTTATGACCCAAGATCTCTGGAAGAGAAATTCTTGTGTCTCTATAATACATCTATATTTCAAGTCTTTAGCAAGGCTTTGCTTAGCTGAGTTTGAGTCATGTGGCCTCTATTCAGAAAATGTCCTAAGTCATACTCAAGGCTTTCTACAAAACAAAGGCTAAAGAAGGGATTAAGTAGTAAAGCTTCACATGGGAGACACAATCCTGCAGCAGTAAATGCAGAAGAAGAAAAAGTAGAAGATGGGAAGCAATACAAGGAAATGTCTGCTGGGTACTTCCCCAGGAGCTCTGAAAAGCCATAGCTAGTCTCATGGTGGGGGTGCGTGCTTTGCTGTGCAGAACGTCTCCAGACATGTTATATGGAGAAATGATAGCTTGAAACAGACCATCAGAGAATGGCAGGGAGAGTGGACTGGTCTACACTGGTCCTTCCTGACTCTGATTGGCTCCTGTTGATCAGTTTGCTCTGTGGTAGCTAAATGCCCTGTACTCAACTGCTTTATTGACCCCTTTGGCAGCTGTCCAAGTAGCCAGATCCCATGCTCTGTGGTATACTATCAGGGCCTGGAAATTGCAGGATCAGGCATAGACTTCATGTTTGCAAGTAGGTAGCCTCTGGCAGCAGCACGGAGAGGCAGCAGTTAGGGTTTTTCAGCAGTATCTGTGTAGAGATGGATCGGGAGCTAATGGTCTGGGAGTCACGTGATGCTGAAGAACTGTGAGGAAGAGCTAGATCAAGGTGTGGGAATCGATTGATTATGATTAGTCAGATTGGGTCATGTGCCTATCAACATGGCTGATGGGGCATAAGAGAGCCACTAAGGTAGGAAGTATCCCATCCTCCCCTCCCTCAGGTCACATCCTTAGGAAATCAGACTTTTTTTTTTTTTTTTTAAAGATATGGGCTAGGGATTTAGCTTAGTGGTTCCAGTGCCTATCTAGCAAGCACAAGGTCCTGAGTTCAATCCCTGGTACCAAAAAAATAAAAATAAAATGTGAAAAATTACTTTTAAAAATCTGAGAGAAAAGGGTGGGGGGTGGACTGGGGAAGATTGAGAGAGCCATGACAGTGACACAGGGCTGATCCTAAGTGAAAGGCAGAGGGAGGGAAGGAAGGAGTTCTAAGTGAGAGCAAATTTGACAGCAAGGAGTGAAGTACAGCAAGGCCATTAAGGAGTCCTTGAGTCAAAGGCGTCTATCAGAGAACTGCTTGTCCCAGGATCAGGCTTGTCCTAAAATTCCTGCTGTGCTGTCACTGGTTAGGAACAGCTTGTGGAGGTGAAGTCCCTGAGAGAAGTGCAAAAAGCAGCAAAGCTCAGCCTGGACTTGGGTACTCACTCTGCAATTGGACTGCTGGGGAATTCTAGCTAATTCGCCTTGTCAGAGACCTGAGAATAATATCCTCTCAGCCACACACCCTGCCAGCCCTGCACTGCATCAACCTGGGGGAAAATGGCTAGGCATGGTGGTGCATGTCTACAATTCCAGTACTCTAGGAGGCAGAGGCAGGAAGGTGATAGGTTTGAGTCCAGCCCATGCCGCTTAGCAATTAAATGAGACTCTGTATCAAAAAACAAGCAACAAACAAACAAACAAAACCAACCCTGAAGAAATGAGGAAAGATGATTCTAAAAATGGGGAAAAGGTACAGCACCATTACTAGTCAAAGAGGTGTGGACTAGAGATTTAGCTCAGTGGTTCCAGTCTGCCTAGCAAGCGCAAATTCCCAAGTTCGATTGGGTAACCACATACAACAATGCTGGGTGTGTTAACTCACACCCACCAGCAATCAGTACCACATACCACAGTGCTGGGCATGGTAGCTCACATCTGTAATCCCAGCACTTGAAAGGCAGAGGCAGGAGGATTGCTGTGAGTTCAAGGCTTGTCTGGGCAACACAGTGAGCTCAGGGCCAGGTTTAACTACAAAGGAGACCTGGTCTCAAAAATAAATAAATAAATAAATGTTGCTATATGCTACAACACAGATAAAACCTGGAGACATGTTCCATGCAGTAAGTCGGACATAACAAAGAGATGTATCATTCTACATATATGAGATACTTAGAAAAAATGACTAAAAACAAAGTAGAATGGTGGTTATTAGAGATAGAAAGGGACAAGGGATAGAGAGTTAATGTTTAAAGTTTCATTATGGAATGTTGAAAAATTCTGGTGATATAATTTAGATTGGTTATAATTGCTTAAATGAAAAAGCGAACAAACAGCAACAACAAAAACTTTCATCACTTGTTCTCCCTGGCAGAGGATAAAACCCAAGAGCCTTCATTTGATCCTAATACATCTTCCCATGAGTTTTCTTCCATTTACTGTTTCCATAGCTGATCCCTTGCTTCCTGTATCTGTTCCCGGTCACCTATACATGGCATGCCTTACCAGTTCTACTCATTTTTCAAGACCCAGTCCAAGGCCACTTGTTTACAGATCTTCCCTGAACCCCTCTCCCCTGCTATTTCATACTGCTGTCGATGGCAATAATCACTTCCTGTTCTGAATTCTGACAGCATGTGACCTGCAGATCTCTTTAGTACTAACTGCTTCTCTTTTAGATGAAAGCTGCTGTACATAATGGAATGGAGAGGTGTGGCTTAAGGAAAGCTAGCTGGACACACAGACAGGTGTCTAAGGTGCTATAACCAAAGAAAATTTACCATCATCCAGAACTGACTTTTAACTTGCAAACTCAAGCCTGACTCTAACAGTGAGCAGGGAATGGAACAACTTGCCCAGGGGAGCAATTCTTTTTTTTGAGACTGGGTCTCGCTTTGTAGTTCAGGCTGGCCCTGAGCTCAGCCTCCAACTCGCATCACAGCAATCCTCCTGCCTTTGCCTCCCAAGTGCTGGGATTACAGGTGTGAGCTACCACGCCCAGCACTGTGGTACATGCTACTGACTGCAGTATTGTATGTGGTTACAGGGGGATCGAACCCGGGCCCTTGTGCTTGTAAGACAGGTGCTAGAACACTGAGCTAAATCCCTGGCCCAGGGGAGCAATTCTTGTATTCACTAAGCTCACAAAAACTGATATTTATATAAACCAGAACCCGATTAATTTATAATGAAAGATACAATTTTATATATACATTTTTTTTTTTTTGAGACAGGGTCTTGCTTTGTAGTTCAGGCTGGCCCTGAATTCACTATGTAGCCCATGTTAGCCTTAAACTCATAGCAATCCTCCTACCTCTGCTACCCAGTGCTGGGATTACAAGCATGAGCCACCATGCCATTGTGGTATGTGGTACCAGGAGGGTTTTCAAGGCAGATGCCAGAACCACTGAGCTAAATCCCCAGCCCAGTCTTTTAAATTATTTATTTTTATTTTTGAGACAGGCTCTCACTTTGTAGTTCAGGCTGGCCCTGAGCTCACCATGTCGTTCAGGCAAACCTCAAACTCAGCAATCTTCCTGCCTCTACCTCCCTCTGCTGGGATTACAGGTGTGAACCACCATGCCTGGCATTGTGGTATGTGGTAACCAGGGATCGAACTCAGGACCTTGCACTGCACTGGAACCACTGAGCTAAATCCCTAGCCCAGGCTTTTATTTTTTGAGACAGAGTTTCAACAAGTTGCCCAGGGAGGTCTCACTTTTGTAGTTCAGGCTGGCCCTCTTGCCTCTGCTTCCCAAGTGCTGGGATTACAGGCATGAACCTCCACGCCCAGCACTGTGGTATGTGGTTCTGATTGCTGGTGAGTTTGACTCTCCACACCAGGCACACCCGGCATTGTTGTATGTGGTTACTGGGGATCAAATCCGGGTCCTTGCACTTGTGAGGCAGGTTGTGGAACCACTGAGCTAAATCCCTGGCCTGGTTTTAAACTTGTGATCCTCTTGTCTTACTCTTTCAAGTAGCTGAGGTTATAGGCATTCATCACCATGGTGGCAAGATAGCTTTTTTCCTCTTCTTGGTTAAATTTATTTCTCTATGTTCTTAACACATTATTTATTTTGAGTCTCCTATTTTGGGGGCTGGGGGGACTGGGGATCAAACTTGGGCCCTTGTGCTCCAAGGTAGACATGGTATCACTGGAGCTAAATCCCTAGCTGTCCATTTTTATATTTATGTTATTTCTCATGTCTGAGAATGATTATCATTAATCTCTCCATAACATTTTTGTAATTTATTAAGCACTTTCATATTTCAACTCCAAATTTCTAGGTGGTAGGGATTAGATCATTTTACAGATACAGAAATTGAGGTGTTTAATAGCTAGTTAGATTGTTTATTCATCCATCAAATATGTATTAAGTGCCTAAAGATTTATTAAAACTAGAAAACAATTTTTCTGAATTCAAAGGACTGAGTCCATTCAATTATTTTCAATTACTTTATGACCAGAGTAAAAAACCCAAAGGAAGGAAATACTACCACTGTTGACTTTATTGTAGTTGGCCTGAAATTCCTAGTATCAAGCTATGCTCCAGCTTCAGCCTCCTTGGTAGCCACTGTGTTGATTTAATCATTGAGAATCCATGCAACAGCAGTTTAACACCTCCCCAAAACCCCCAAGTTTGTCAAATTCAAGGTTAATGAGCTGGGTGTGGTGGTGCACACTGTAATCCCAGCATTTGGGAGGCTGAGGCAGCAGACTCACCACAGATTCAAGGACAGTTTGGGTTACACAGTCAGCTCAAGGACAACCTGAACTACATAGTCAAACCCTGTTTAAAGAAAAAAAAAATTAAAGGTTACTATTAGCAGAGGAAGTCCATTCCTCTCTGTGCTTCCTACCTCTCAGTAGGTGTCTCACTAATTCTGTTCAATACATATTTGATAAATACATAAGCAGATCTTAAAGTTATTCAAATTCAGTTTGACTCTTACTAGTTGTGAGATTTTTGGATCAAGTTATTCAGCCTTTTGAACTTGTTTTTCTTAGCTATAAATGTGTTGTTTTCTTAGGCAGGGTGTGATGAGGCTCGATGTAAACAGCACACTGGATGAAAGGTGAAAACCGATTCTATAAAATCTTCCACTCAGATAAAGCTCTAGTTTGTTTTTTGGAAGGCTCTGAAATCGACCCTTCCCTCTACTTCATCAACTTCCTTACATTCCCTGCAGTCTTTGTTACAGTTGAGGCTTGGAGCTGAGAAAACTGGGCTCACTAGAGGCTAACTAGAGCTTGGAAGTTCCTATGTTGTTAAAAAGGATTGTTTTAATTGCTTCTGTTACAGGTGGAAATTTGTGGACAGTTTTAACCAAATGATCTTATAGTCTATGCTACTAGTCAGTAAGACTTGGAAACTTGTAGCCAATAGAATTGCCAAGCCTAATCAATGAAATGATACTAAATGCAAGTCCACTCTAACTTCCAGAACATTCTGTAAAGATCAGTCTCTTTGCAGAGAGATCGCAGGCTTGTCCACTAGCATTAGAAAAATGCTGCACACTTTGCCTCTGAAATTCCCAAGTGTGTCTTCCATTCTCCTGGACTGGCTGCGGCGTTTAACTCTGAGCTGCTGCAACACCTAAACTGTACATCAGGGAGGCTGAGGCAAGAGGATCACCAGGACTTCTAGGCAAGCCTGGATTATAGTGAGTTCAAGGCCTGCTTGAACTATATAGTGAGACCTTGTCTCAAAAAGAACCCAAATAAATAAAAGTTTAAAAATAAAATGGGAATTATACTAAGGACTTTGGATGGCGTAGTTTTGTGTACGAACAGTAAAAAGATGCTCTTTGCAGCTGTAATTTCTAATTGTCTTCAACGAAATTTTTATTATTTATTTATTTATTATTATTTTATTATTATTAATATTATTTTTTATTATTATTTTTTTTCGCTTTGTAGTTCAGGCTGGCCCTGAGCTCAGCCTCCAACTCACATCACAGCAATCCTCCCGCCTCTGCCTCCCGAGTGCTGGGATTACAGGCATGAGCCACCACGCCCAGCACTGTGGTATGTGGTACTGATTGCTGCTGGGCGTGAGTCTCCACACCGCGTACTGTATGTGGTTACCGGGGAACCGAACCCCGGATCCTTGCGCTTGCAAGACAGGCGCTGGAAGCGCTTAGCTAAATCCCCGGCCCTGAAACTTTTACTTTTGAAAAACAATGTGTTGATATAAGGTTACAAGATAACAATTCTTGAAAAGCATTGTTCTTCATTCTAGAGTTTAAGTTTTAGAGTTTTGGTGTTAAATGCCTTGCAAAATTAGTTCTTAAGAAATTATAGTGCCTATAGCAAATTTTACTAGGTTGATCTTTCTTCTTTTGAGTCCTCTCTCTCCAAACTAAATCAAAGCAACCCTCCACAAAATTCATTCCAGCCCACACGCACAACAGCAGACTTTAAGGATGAATAGCCCTTGGAGGTCACCGACCTCCAAGACTTGAGACAGACTGCGGATTGCCTGATAGCCGCGAGGGTCAGAAAATGCTCAGCTCTCCTTCCGTCTCGCTATGACCACGCCCCCTTTTAATTCTCGCGAGACTTCAAGCGGCTCAACTTCTGCGCACTAGAGTACATTGAGAGTCAAGGCGCCAAAGGAGGGGGAGGGGAAGCTGAAGACGGTGCAAACGGTGTGGCCGCCATCTTGTTTGTGGCCCCGCTCCGCGCGCGCTCCGTTCTCTTTGACGCACGCTTCCCCCTCCCCTTTGCTGTGCCCAGGCCTCTGCATTGCCCGACGCCGCAGGAGTGCGGGGGCGGCTCTTGGTCTTTCGCGGCCTCAGCCATAGAGACGTGTGAGTGTGTGGGAACATCGGTTGGGTGGGTGAGAGGGGCGGCGGCGGGGGGAGGGACCACACTTCCCGCCTTTACGGAGACCTCACTTCCCCCTTGCTGTGGCTGCTGCATCTGCCTTCGGCCTATTGCCGCCATGTTGTGTCCTCGTCAGGCCCGCTGCTGCCTTCGCCGTCGCGCTCGCGGGGTCCGTGCGCCTTGGCCGGGCCTGCGGGCTTTCTCCCATTGGCGGAAGGCGGCGGCGGGGGAGCTCGCTCGTGATTGGTCGGTGGCGGGGAGGCCGCAGACCTGGCACCTTATTGGTCGCGCTGGCCTGGGGGGGTGATGAAAGAATCTGAGGCTGCGGGGATGTTCGTGTCCTGGGCTTCGGCGGCAGGGAGGGTGACACCTTTTGGCTCTGGTGTGGGGAGGGATCTGGGGGGGAGCCCCCTAGAGTCCTTAAGGTAGAAGAGAGGCTGAGGACTTTTCACGCACTTTGGGAGTACTTAGTCGGAGATATGATTCAGGATAGAGAACACACCTAGTTCCTGCAGAGCCTCTGTCCCTCCTCCTCTGGGGCCCAGATTAGGGACGTGCAAGTCCCTGGAGTCCGAGGTGTGGAAACATTCAAAACCAAGTTGGTGGCCTAAGATTCTTCGAGACCCAGGGTTGTTAGGCTGGGAATGTGACCCCGAAGCCCGTGATTTGAGTGCATGGTATGGAAGAAGAACCTTCAGGACCCAATAGAGAGAATCAGATCAAGGTTTTAGAAGCCCTGGAGTTTTAGTGAAGCCCTGGGAGTCTTGTAACCAGATTGGCATGCCATGCGAGGAGCAGGTGAACCGAGCGATCTTATTGGATGCAGGTGCCAGAATTTAGTAACGGAATGCTAAGCCTAACTGGCTCAGTATGAAGTAGTATACGATCTATAAGTGAAAACGCCTGATATTAAAAGCATTCTGTGGGAACATTTCCAGACTTGGGAAATATACGGCAGTTACAGATTGTTGAATCTGAGGACTATCTTGCTAGTTTTAAAATGTTTTATATGAAAATCTGCCCTAAGAAGGATACTGGTTAGAGTTGGAATTCCAGTTATGTTTCAGCAAATGTTGGGTAACTTGGCAGTGATTGATTGATTCATTGATGGGATTCTGCTAGGTTTCCCTTTAAGAGGATGAGAGCTAACCAGAGATTCTGAATCTTGGCTCATTTCCTTTTTGTTATGCCTAAAAAACACACTCATCCCCATGTGGACTTAATTTTTAAAGATAAATAGCTCCAAGTGAAAGTAAACCAGCTCACATCTTCTTGGATCTTATCATAAGTTACAGTACTTTAAAGCACTTTCTGGTTTGTATTTCAAGCATTTTTTTCCTAGTCTGAAGTTGTTCGGGTACATTTCTTTTCCACCGAATAGTAGTAATTTGGATTGCTTTATATTTGTTCTTCCCAAAGTGTGGTGGCCAAGGAAATATTTATGTTAAACTTCTGTGTTTGCCTAATCTGTATTTCCTTATCTTTAGTCCTAAAGTTTTTAGCATTAGGTAGCTTCTGTTTCAAATTTGGTTTTTTTTTTTTTTTTTTTTTTTTTTTTTTTTTTTTTTTTTTTTTTTTTTTTTTTTAGGTTTTTTGAGACCGGGTCTCGCTTTGTGGTTCAGACTGGCCCTGAGCTCAGCCTCCAACTCACATCACAATCCTCCTGCCTCTGCCTCCTGAGTGCTGGGATTACAGGCGTGAGCCACCACGCCCGGCACTGTGGTATGTGGTACTGGTTGCTGCTGGGTGTGGGTCTCCACACCCAGTATTGTTATGTGGTTACGGGGGAATCGAACCCGGGCCCTTGCGCTTGCAAGACAGGCACCAGAACCACTGAGCTAACTCCCCGGCCCCTGGTCATTTTTATATGGATGCAACTATATTTTCAAGAGATAAGGGGACAGTAAAATAGAATGGGGATTTGATGTTTTGGAGCACATTTAATACCACAGTCCTATTAGATTGGCATTATCACCCCCATATTGTTGAAGTGAAGTTGAGGGAGCTTGTCCGTGTGTCACTCAGTGAGGATTTAGGCTGGAATTCAAACTGGCCTCATCCAGGGCCAGATAG
>PVIR01019576.1:0-31687 GCA_004026965.1 Petromus typicus
AAAATAAGGATTATTTCTTAGGAAAGACTGGGAATTTAAGAGTAGGAGAGTTACAAGACTGTGCTGTGTGACCAATGAGTGGATTTTCAGGGTTCACAGCTTCAGCAGACGTGGAGGAGTTATGGATGATGACAAGGTACAGGGCGTGGCCATTTGAATGGGCAACTCATGTAGAGTGGAACTGGAAATCAATGTGAGTAAGAAGTAAAGGATGCAGATGCATCAGTAACATGGAGGTGGAGGTTTCCCAGAATGATGACAAGAGCCAGAATGGAAAGAGACAGTTGCCAAAGTCCTTACTGAATATGATTGTAGGGCAAGGAGATTAGTTAAAGAAAAAAAAATGAGGATGAGAAAAGGGTGGAGTATATTGGCATGAGTGGAGGAGCGGCTGTTTAAAGAAGTCACAGTGAGGAGCAAAAAGCTGGCTCTAACAGAAGGGAGGGAGCATGAGTACCTTGCATTTGGGACTGCTGAAAAGTAACATGATTTAGGGAAAGTCTAATTTCAGTTAAGATGAGAGAATAGTTATATTTAAAACTCTAAATTTATAATTCACTAACCTAAAATTATGTGTGCAAGCAGAAAGGAATAGATTTTACTAATATGTGCACATGCGCAAATGCACCCGCACACACAGAAGGTGAAGAAGAGGAGGGGACCAGGAGGAAGTAGAAAAAAAAGGAAGAAGGAGGAGGAAGGAAAAAAAAAAGAAAAATAAATGAGGCCCGACTGTGCTGGAAATAAAACTGTCACTACACCTAAGAGAATGTAATGCTGAAATTATCACAAAGCCAAAGACCAAACAATCCATAAAATATTCACTGTTCAGCCAGGCGTGAAGACTCAAGCACTTGGGAGGCTGAGAAAGGAGGGTCATTGTGAGTTCAAGTTCATATTGAGATGCTGCCACAAACAAATGAAAACAATTCACTCTTGGGAAATCAAGATGGCATAGGATGAAATAACCAAAGAAAGGAGACAAAGTAATTCACCAATAAAGATAAATTTTTTTAAAAAAAGAAAGAAAGGAGATAAAGAAATTTTAGGGCAGTTTAAAGTGGTAACTCTACTTCAGGGAATCGGTTAGGTTCTGAAAACAGCTCTGGGAAAGTATCAAGGAATAAATGAAGAGAGTAATCCATATAACAAGGGATTTGAGGTTTAGAGTCCAAAAGGGGCCCATATTTGGGGGTAAGGGGGAACAACATACTAAGACTTAAATCCTCTTAAAAAATAAAACTAGAAAAGTAAGTAGATAAAAATGTGAAGAGGAAGACAGGCAGGAATCAAAGATAGGAACAATAATTTTTACTTTCAGAGGTACTCTTATCTCAGTTTCTGGCCTATACAGACTCCAAGGTCTATTTCCCCTTTACTAATGCCAAAACGTACCAAACCATACCTTCTACTCCATAGTACTACAAGGCCTGTAGTCATGATGGTGACACTAGAAAGAGGAAGCACACATCCTTCTCTCTCTGAGCACCCCATACTTAAAGAAGGTTTCGCCTACACCCATCCACCACTCTTTAAATCAGATTGGGCAAGGGAAGAACATAAACCCAGCACAGACTACATCCTACATGTTAATTTTTCTTCAAAATCTACTCACTGCATTTTAGTTTTCAAGTGATTTTTTCCCTGTTCCAGAGAGGTGGAGTAGAAAAAGTCCTTTTTCTAAATAGTGAGGTTTCTCTCTCCCCTGTTCCAAGCCTGACCTGTTGCCCTTGTGACTCCGTTTCACTGCTATAAGAATCTGTTTCCAGGGTCAGGGATTTAGCTCAGTGGTTCAGTGCCTGTCTTGCAGGCACAAGGGCCCAGGTTTGATCCCAGTAACCACATACAGTACTGGGCATGGAGATTCACATCCCAAGCCATCAGTACCAAATACAACAGTACCGGGCATAGTGGCTCACGCCTGTAATCCCAGCACTGGGAGGCAGAGGCAGGAGGATTGCTGTGATGTGAGTTGGAGGCTGAGCTCAGAGCCAGCCTGAACTACAAAGTGAGATCCTGTCTCAAAAAAAAAAAAAAAAAACCAAAAACGGAATCTGCTTCCAGCCCAATAAACTTGCCATGAGCATCTAGCTTTTGGTCATTCATTGTGTCCACAGACGTCTCCCCAGGACCCACCCCCCTCAAGAAGGAGACCCCCACAGTAATGCCTCATGCCTGTACCTCTACTGTTGAATTTCCAAGAGAAGAATGTTGATGCCTTTGCCATCAGGTCTCCCACTTTAGAACCTCCAAGTATATACCCACATGAAGCCCAAAGGAGGCCTCAGGAAGAACATTAGTAGTTTTCATATCTGTTCACAATTATTTTTGTAGCTCTAAAATATCTGATTTCCAAGTATCTCAAAATTCAGGAAAATTGGGCCAGGGATTTAGCTCTGTGGTTCCAGCACCTGCCTTGCAAGCACAAGGTACACTTGTCATCCCAGCACTCAGGAGGCACAGGCAAAAGGAATGCCATGAGTTCCAGGCTGACCTGGTCTACCCAGTGAGTTCAGGGCCAGTCTGAACTACAAAATGAGACCCTGTCTCAAAAAAAAAAAAAGTGATTTCAAATTCATCTTTGCTTTCTTGGCAGGAGAGAGCAAAGAATACTGAGGGACTAAAATGGCAGAACACAAGGGCACTAGAACACAAAAGTGAAAAGGTAACTTTTTACAGTTGAGTAGTTTGATAAAATTACCAAACATTCCTATATCATCTCAACTACACTCACCTCTCAAATCAAAATATCCCACTGTGTTCTCAGAGGGTAAGAGAAAAACAGATAATAGGAGAATACTGGAGGATAGAAGAAAAGGGCTTTGTAACACCCGAGCAACTATCATAATTTTTCCTGGCTTCAGACTTGGTTGTGTTATACTCCTACAATACAAAGATTGTAGTAAGATTATAAAAGAGTCTCAGTATTCTGTGCAATCCTGCATAGAGTAACACTTCCTTACTTGTCTCAGAGTCCACTAAAAATAACCCCACCTGGAACTGTTAACTCCTCTGTAGCAAGTGGTACCATCTCCTGCAGGAACATAGTTCTCACTCAGTAATTTCCATCTTCCCTTCAAACCCACACCCTCAGTCACATATAAAATGTGGCTGCCTATTTGATTAGCAGCCCAAATTGGCAAAAGAACATATTATTATTTAAACAATAATAGCTAATAATACTTGTTGAGCATTAACTGCATGCTATCACTGCTCTAAGAATTTCCTGTGTGCAAAAACTCTAAAGTATTATTCTTACCCATAAGTTACTGAAGAACAGACAACTTAAACAGTTCTCCCAGGTACATACAGTAGTCAGTAAGTGGTAGAGCCAGGATTTGAACTCTAGAATCTAATTCCAAGGTCCATTCTCTTAAACTTGATGTGATTCTCTTCCTTAGAAGAAAAGACGGCTAATATGATGGTTTCACTTAGAAATATGTAATTTACAGTTTGCCACTGGCCCTGTTTCTCAATACATCCTGTTTGCTTAGCTTTACTATTCATGTTTGTTGCTTCGAGTTAGTTATCACATCTAAAAGGAACAGGGTACACAGTGATATCTTGACTTCACAAAGTATGAAACAAGGCTTCAGGAGAAATACAATCCTCAAGTAAGTCAGAAACAACCAGGCTCTTTGCTCACATCATCAAGGTTGACTCTAAGTCTCTGACTTAGTTGACCACATAAACAGTATCAGTATGAACCAAATCCAAGGACTTGGAAAGTAGAAGAGAGTAAGTTTAAACACATACACTTAGTTCAGGGCATTCATTCACTCAACAAATATTTTTAGAGGATTAAATATGCCTATGACATTGTACTGGATTCTGGGACTCAATAGGGTAAGAGACCAAGTTCTTGCTCCCTGCAGCATTTATTTCAGGGTACGCTAGAGGGGACTGAGGATAAGTAAATCAGAAACAAGTAGGAAACACAATGCTGTGACAAATAACCAAAAGAATCTCTTTTCAAGGGACATTTGGGGACACAGTAAATCTGAGATGTTCAGATAGGTGGCTATTACTGGTGCTAATGACACACTGTTGTTAGGTCTTCATGACAGATAACCAGGAACTTCCAGATTTAAAAACAAAATCATGATGCTGCAATGCAAAATCCTGAACCTGGTCCTCCAAGCCCTGCTCCACTCCCAAACACACCCTCTCTACTCCACTTAGGCTAATCTTCTCATTGGCCCACAACGCATTAAGTTCACCCACATCCTGTTCCTTCTCCTACACCTATTAATTCTACCTATCCTTCCAGACCAGGCAGTTTTGCCTTCCTCATTCTTATCCACTGAGGTTTACCAATCTTTCCTCTCTCAATTACTAGTTCTCAAATAATTGCCTAGAACTACAGTCTTGTGTCCTTCACTGATCAACTGTCCTTCACTGTTTACTGTGTCCTTACCTGCACTAGAGCCTATTACTGATTTTAACACAAGTCACCACAATCTCCTCCTAGCAAGTGTGGGCAGGAAGGGAAACAGAACTGGCCCATGTCCAGTGTTGTCAGGGCCAGAAGCAGGGAGAAATGATTCAGGCACAGAGAGGCAGGCAGCTCAAGGGGACCAAGCATAGTGTCTAAGAGACTAAGTTCTAAGAGATGGAGACACAGGATTTGCAATCAAGTGAAAAGATCCCAAAACTGAAAGTACAAATAAGAAAGCAATACCAGCGGGAAACTAAGACTCTAGGTAAGATAGCTAATTGAGCAGTAGAGAGCAAGTGTAAGCTTCATCTCATAATATGGTGCAATATCAAGTGGAGATGTGTGACTTGGGGATATAACTAGGAGAATCAGATATTGCCTTGCAGCCAAAGAAATCTGGAGGAAAACCCAAGAGCCTGGAACCTAAGAATGAAAAACCAAATGCAATATATGACTTCATTCTAAACTGCAGATAGAGCTTTTAGCAGAAGTGGATTTAGTAGATGACAGAGAGGCAACGAGAGCCAAAAATGTTTACATAGATTATTAGTCCTTTAAGAGAAGGACTAATTCTACCCTTCATAGCTCATAGCAAAATGAAAATAAATTTTTTTTTGAGACAAGGTCTCACTTTTGTAGTTCAGGCTGGCCCTAAAGCTCAGCCTCAAACTCATAACAGTGCTCCTGCCTCTGCCTCCCAAGTGCTGGGATTACAGGCGTGAGCCACCATGCCCGGCACTGTGGTATGTGGTTCTGATTGCTGGTGGGTGTACATTACCAGAGATCAAACTTGGGCCCAGGAAGGCACTGGAACCACTGAGCTCAATCCCTGGCCCAACAAATTTTTACTGATTACATTAAAAACAATCACAGTGTGGTTAATATCCAAAGGGAAGAAGTATGCCAAGATAAACATGAGTCACACTTAGAGTACATATTATGCAGGTTAACAAGAAGGCTCTGTCACCCTGTCAAATAGTGGTAATGGGATCTATTAAGCACTCAAAATTAACAGGTGAAAACAGACCAGTTTTGTCAACAGCCTCTTACAAGGCCTTGAACAAGTCACTTCCCTTTCTAGAGTTTCAATCACTTCATTTATAAAGAGTAAATATAATTATTCCAAATTTTTCATAATTTCTGGAACATTCTTTCTCCAGATTTGTTTGGCTAATTTCATTCCACTTTGAATTTTCACTTAAATCTTGCCTTCCTAACTACCTATCCTAACTACCCTAAAAATGTAACCTAACACTGTAACTTGTCTATCCCACCAATTCCACCTCCACACATACAGTGGCCCACATTTTTTTTTAAGAACACTTGTCAAGTACTATATAGCTTATGTAGTATCATTGTTGTTGTCGCCATAAAGGCAAAGATCTTTGTTCTATTTGCTGATATACTTCCAGCCTCTGAAAGGTGTCTGAAACAGAATGCTGAATACATTTTTCTTAAATGAATATATTAAAGAACAAAATCTTGTGAAAGAAAAAACTAGAATGAACCATTTCAATTCTCCTTAAGGCTGAGAATTTCTTCTTGCCCGTGCCCTGCAGCATCCCTATTTACCTTGATACCCTGTACTACAATGGCGTGGAGGCTCACTAAATTCTTACAAATTACTAATTATGAATCCAAAAGGACCCACAAATACACCCTACTCTGGGGCCACCTGCTGGCAAGTATATTTAGTAGCTACCGAAGCTTTTAAACTGACAAGAGATTTCCAGGAATGGATGGAGTTGCAGAAAATACTACCTTCCCTCAGGGAAGACAACCACTCAACAGAGGTTGGGCTGGAAATCAGGCTTTGCAAAGAACTCTGAGGAGGTAGATAAAACCTCTTTCTGAAGGATCACGCAACAGTAGACAGGAGGTACTTGGTATTATGTGCTTGATACCGTTTTAAATTAATTTCCATATTATTTTGCGTAACCACATCCAATCTGTTGATGTAAATACCACTGTTGTCACCAGTTTCTATGGGCACAGTTCCTTCTGGAGTGTTTTCATTTAAATATACAGCAGTGAACATTTAAATGAAAACGTCAGTAAAAAACAAGGAATTATACACACACACAGACGCACACGCACACACGATGTCTGGGCGGCACAGTATCAAGGTAAAAGTGCTGGTCGTGAGATTCCACTGAAGGGGACCGAGCTTCACACTACGACCTCCCGGCCCACCTTCCTCCAAGGACGTACAGCCTGGGTCCTGGGCTCCGCTCTCAAAGTCCACACGGCTTCATTCGGATCTCACAGAATAATAATTAATAATAATCATCATCATTACAACCAGAATGAGAGGTGCACACAGCCCGCCCTTCCCGCGCCCCAGCCCGTCGCGGGCTCCGAGGGCTGCACCGCTCCGCAGTCCAGATGCGCGCGGCCGGAAGTGCAGCCCTTCTCGCCGGAAGTCCCGCCCTTCTCGCCGGAAGTCCCATCCCGCGCCTCACAGACCACGGGGAGGCGAGATTCGAGGCCTCGACGGTTCCTCCCGCCTCGCGCCTTGTCTTCCGAAAGCACCGTCCCGCGTGGCCCGCGGGGTCACTAGAGAGACAGGCTGGCGACCTTCTCCGCGGCTCCCTCCGCCTGGGCCGGGGAAGGTGGTCTGCGCGGGGCCTCCCGTCAGGGCCCCGCAGCCTCGTCCCCGGCTCGGGACAGCCTCGGCGCGCCCAGCCTCTGGCGGACTGAGGCGCCGGGCTCCCCTGCCCCGCGCCGGGGTTAGAGGAGGAATAAAAGACTTCCTAAAACCTGCAACCCTGATCCCCACAAACCGGCTCTCTGGCTGACGGACAATTGCGCCCCCTGGTGACCAGTCGGAGCAGCGGGCCGCTGGATCCTCCTGACAGCCTTGATTGCAGTTTCTCAAATGCTGTACCAAAATGGACTTGGGTGTCAGATACAATTTCTTTCTTTCTTTTTTTTTCTTTATCTCTCTTTCTTTTTGTAATGTCTAAGAGCTATTTATTCTTATGATTTTTAAAAATTACAACCAACACAATAAATTCGTAATCTCTAATATTTGAATACAAGTCTGTTTTTGAGTACCTAAAATTGGTTTTAAAAAAAGTGTTAAATATTATACAAGTATTGCAAAACTTAGGAAGGTGGTACTCAAATAGTAAATATCTGAAAACTAACGTCAGTAGAAAAAATAAGAATTCAGCTTTTAGGCCAGGGATTTAGCTCAGTGGTTCCGGCGCCTGTCTTGCAAGTGCAAGGCCCGGGTTTGATCCCCCACAATCACATACAACAATACCGGGTGTGGAGACTCACGCCCACCAGCAATCAGTACCATACACCACAGTGCTGGGTGTGGTAGCTCACACACCTAATCCCAGCACTCGGGAGGCAGAGGCAGGAGGATTGCTGATTTCAAGACCAGCATGAACTACAAAATGAGACCCTGTCTCAAAAAAAAGAATTAAGCTTTTTCTAGAGTAACTCAAATAACCCGTCCTACCAACCAACTAATTGGTTAAGAAACTTAAAGATTATGGGTTCAAATTTGTCTATGTCCCTTGCTAGCTATGTGACCCTAATACAGTTGTTTAAATATAAAAACTTTCTTAAACCTTAACCAAAAATCCTAAAATTAGAAAATGATAGATTACACCTAAAGCAATACTGATTCCAAAATGAAGATTGTGTGTTCACAGCTAAAGCCCTCAAATTTCAGATGAGATTGGGCATGTTCAGGGTGGTATGGCCGTCGACAGCCCTCCAATTCCAAACCTATCTTTTTATGTTACGTTTTATAGTTACACAGCTATGATCATTTGTAATGTTATGTGATCTTGACCTAGAGATGCAGAGTTAGTAAAAGAACTCATCTGAGACCATCTGAGCCCCAAACTACTCTGGCCCTTTATTTATTTTTATTTTTATTTTTTAGGTTTTTTGAGACAGAGTCTTGCTTTGTAGTTCAGGCTGGCCCTGAGCTCAGCCTCAAACTCACATCACAGCAATCCTCCTGCCTCTGCCTCCCGAGTGCTGGGATTACAGGCGTGAGCCACCATGCCCGGCACTGTGGTCTGTGGTACTGGTTACTACTGGGTGTGAGTCTCCATGCCCAGTATTGTATGTGGTTACCGAGGATTGAATCCAGGTCCTTGCGCTTGCAAGACAGGCGCCAGAACCACTGAGCTAAATCCCCGGCCCATACTCTGGCCCTTTAAGAACATTTTGCTGTCAAATGATAAAAATTAGTCTTATTTTTTTTGATAATATCTAATATATTGATATTGAGATGATATCCACTAGTTTTAACTTAGTAACACTACAGTGAATATGGTGTGTTTTCATACCATTGGAAGTGCATCTGTGAAGTAAATTTCTAGGTCTAGAACTGACCGATCAAAAGCAAGCAAGGGTTCTTGGATCTAACTCTGTACTGCATCAAGTCTCGATAAAACTTCGGCCTTCACATGTTCAAATATATTTTTTCAGCCTATATTCCTGTTTCCTCCCAGGACCCCAGATACAGGTATTTGTTGGTACTCAGTTTGTTCCACAGGTTCCTGATGTTCCATTTACTTTCTTGCCATCTTTTTTGCTTGTTTTTCAGATTAGAACTTTCTTTAGGTTTAGACTTTCTGTCCATTTCCTCTGTCATCTCATTTCCCCCATTAAGACCAGTAAGTGACTATTATAATTTTATTGTATTACTTACATTATGACTTCCACTCTACATTTTATAAAGATAATAAAGAAAAAAGATAAAGTGAACATTTAAAATTTACCTTTTAAAAAGGTTATTTAACCTCTCTCTGCCTGGTTGTTCATCTTCAAAGGAAGGACTACAATAGGAACTGGAAAAACATTTTGTAAGCACCACAAAACACCTGCTATATGTCAGATACTGTTAATTCTAAATCCTTAGGGGTTTTACATCTGGAGTAAAATCCATGGAACAAAAAAATTGATTATAGAGGTTGTCAAATTAAATCAAATTAAACATTTGGACAAGTAACAAGGATAAATACCTGGACATCTCTATCCTAGAAAATAAGATCTTCTTCCCAGGATGCACCCCTAGAAGGCAGACTCGTCTGAAACAGACTGATCCACAGTTTCTGAGCTGAGGACACTCTCCTGGAGATACACCTGGGCCATAGACATAGATCTCTGCTCACTGACAACATGGACCGTGACTTCTCCAAATTTACCACCAGGTGTCTACAGACACCGTTTGCCTCTGATTCCTGAGTCAACAAAACGGAGGTGTGGCTGCTGGAATTGAGTGAGAAGGAGCTAGCCCGAGGCCCAGCTCCTCAGTGATAGACTGTGTGCTAGAACGTAGGTTCAGGTGGCTCCTCAGAACTCAGGCCGACTCCAGTGTTCTCTAGAGGTTGGAGATCGGATGCGGAGACTCAGGCTGCACAAGTTTGAGAAAAGAAAAGGAGACGTGGGCACAGAGTCTTCCATGGCCTCGATCTCCCCGGGACTCTAGTTGCCTAGACGGTTTCTATCCGTCCTTTTTCCCTTTCTTTCCTTTTTCTACCTTTGCATCTCTCCTTGCCTCTCTGCTCTTCCCTTCTTTGCCCCTTTTCTTCTCTTCTTTCAGCCCTGGCCATCTCCATGTTTCATCTTCTCTTTTTCCATATCCCACCGTTGAATGAACAAAAGTGGGGCTCCATTCGTAAGACTCAGGTCCCAGGCAAAAATCACTCCTGAGATTACCCGAAAGGCAGCCGCACCGGGATCTGTATGCTCAGGGGCTCTGCCTCTGTGGGCATTCCTTTAGAAGACCCTTCATGTTCAGTCCGGTCTCACATGTATGAGCTATTCAATGGGTCACTTCTCATAAATACCGGTTCCCATCGTCCCTTGCACTATACGTCACAAAACAAAGCCAACCCCACTTGTTCTGTGGAAGCCCACCTTGCCACCTGCAAGACAGTCCACTCAGATCTTCTGCGGAGGGTGCCAGAATACTTTCAGGCCCAGGCCTAAGGAGGACCTAAGAAATGGCAGCACAGTCGTTCTTCACCTCTGTACTGTGAGAGAGAAGCAAACATTTAGCCCTACGGAAGTTTCCCAGCCCAGGAGTGCGGTATTGCGAATTCTGCTCTCCCTGTGCCCATCCGGCACGTCTTTACCCAGACTTTACCCTGAGCAAGGTGTCCAGCTGCATTCAACGCTGAGTCAGAACTGAAAAGCGATCAAACACAGGATCTGTTTAGCTTGGGGTCTAATCGGCCTGGTAACAGCTGTGTCCACTCCTGTGCCACATTGTCACTAATGTAGGCGATTTTCCTACTTACCTCTTTCATACTTTAAGCTCTTACTTAAGAAATAAAAATTTGGGGCTAGGGATTTAGCTCAGTGGTTCCAGTGCCTGCTTTACAAGTACAAGGCCCTGGGTTCGATCCCTGGTAACCACATACAACAATGCCAAGCATAGAGACTCTCACCCACTAGCAATCAGTACCATATACCACAGTGCTGGGCATGGTGGCTCATACCTGCAATCCCAGCATTTGGGAGGGAGAGGCAGGAGGACTGCTCTGAGTCCAAGGCTGAGCTCAGGACCAGCCTAAACTACAAAGCAAGAGAGACCCTGTCTCAAAAAAAAAGAAATAGAAATCGAAATCTTAAGAAAAGATAGGGCCAGGGATTTAGCTCAAGTGGTACCGCACCTACCTTGGAAGCACAAGGACCCAAGTTCAATCCCTGGCACTACAAAAAAAAAAAAAAAAAGAAAGAAAGAAATCTTAGGAAAGAAAAAATTTGATGGTAAAACAACAAATAAAATGCAAACAAAGTCTTTATAGACATTGTTCAGCTGATCAAGCCACAAGGGCTCAGAATCTGCACTGTATCCAGCATAGAGTTAGACGAGGGAGAAGACACCAGATGCAAAGGCAGAAATGCTCGTGTCCTAGCTCTGCCTTACACTATGTGATCTGGAATAGTTGCTTTCTTCTCTGAACCTCAATTTCTGCATCTGGAAAATGGAGATACTCACAATATGTCCTGTGTAGGGTCAAATGAGACACTAAATCTACGAGTACTTTGTAAAACATGAAATAGTATGTATGTCGTATCATCACGGTGATTACTATTAGACATAAGTGGAAATGGGAAGCCCTGCACATTGAAGCTGCCTTCCGGGTTTGCACACGCCCAGCTAGAATCAGCTGCTGTTCACACGCAGAAGAAAGCGGCAAGGCAGGACTTGGAAAAGGAGGTGGTCCAGAGAGAGGACAGAATCACACCCAGGCACACCTGAGGCCACTCAGAGCCCTGCTTTCCACCAGGGGGCTCCCTCACCCTCCCCAGGCCCAGGCGGCCCCCACACTCTCCACCACTACTTCAGGTGGGGTTTGTCCTCTTCCACTGTCCTTCCTACCCCTGCTCCAGAAGCAGGGTGATTCTTGTAAAGGAAAATCCAGCTTGAGTAATGATGCTAGTTAGCCCCTTTATTGCAAATAAAAGTCTTCACAATCACATTGCAAACTACTGACTCAGACGAACTGGTGACCTTGCTCTTAACTGACATGTGACTGTGCCAAAGGAAACCCTCTAAACTGAGAGTATGTCTATCACTGTGTAACGAAGATCATCCTTAGCCTTTTAATCACGACAAACAAAAATACACACTCTACTGTGGCAGGATGACATCTGAAGTTCACTTTTCTCTTCGTTTTTCTTTTGACATGATGAGAATGCACTGGTAAAAATAATAATAATAATAATAATAATAATAATAATAAAATGTCACAGTACAGCAATAAAGATGGCACTTCCAGCAGCGTCAAGTTAGGATCTCAGCGCTACAATTTCAGCCGCCCTCAGCAGTGTGAAAGTGTGGTTGCACGAAAGCAGCTGTAGACTCAATGCATGAGCACGGCTGGGAAGCAACGAAACATTCTTTGAAATTTCAAACAATACTTATGTGACAGGATGGAATTCTTCTTTTGATTTCTCTCTAGTTTAAATGTAAAATTATTCTTCACCTGTGACTCTTAAGAAGCAGTCAGCAGACTTGATGAGGCCCACAGGCCACAGCCTGCCAAGCCGAAGTCAGACGGATGGTTTCCTTCCACAGTTAGTTCCTTGAATTTTGGACTGCTTGGCGTCAGAGACAGGGACCTTCCTCACCAATCAGAGTCCACTGCACTCATCATAGCCCATGGCGCTGTAACACAGTCAAGGTCATAGCTGCACGATGTATGTAGCATGCTGGGGCAGGGAAGGACTGAGGTAGAAAAGAGATGGAAAACAGATTCGCTCTCTAGGAGCTCACAGTCAAGTTGCAAAGACCAGGTTTCCACTCATGGGGACCAGAGGATAAGACGGCCTTTAACACACTTTTAACATCGTTTAAAGTCTCTTGCATAAAATCGGAAGCAATCAACACTCAGTGAAGGAAGCAGTGAGTAATGATTCTCACTGCCTCTAAACTTAATAGAAGGTCACAACTAGCAACTATGAACCCCTTATTTCCTGGGGTCGGATCATCAAACTCAAATCTTGGCATTGCTACTTGTTACCTTCATGACCTTAGCCAAATTATTTCACAACTTCTATTCTAAATTTCTTCATCTATATAATGAATAAATAATGTCTATCTTGTAAGTATGTTTTTGGCATCAGATGAGATAACATGTAAAACAATGCACATAAAAACTAAAGTATTCTATAGATATTAACTGAAACTATTATTACTAGAAAAAAGGAAAGGTCAGTGGGAGCCGGAGGAAGTACAGCAGGCTTCAGGACCAGGTGGACATAACAGAAACATATCCCACCAAAATCACCCTTGTGCATTACAGAATGTAGGGAGGGAAAGGCCAAAGGGTCCTTTGTAAAGTTAAAGCTCCTCAAGTGATTTTGGCTTGAAATAACTAACACATACATTGGGCATCTTTTGATGGCATATCTTTATCAGATCCGGGAGAAATCAGAGGACAGCAGTGTTCCACGGAGGGAGGGCACTGACACAGGAGGCAAATTTAGACAGGCCGAGAGGAAAATGAAACACGTTTCCCAGAAGACTGTCACTGGAGCGGAGGTGTGGAGACAGAAACAGGGCTCAGCAGTGAGACCGTTTTAACTACAGCTGGGAGTTTTGAAGGGAAAATGGTACAAGGTGAAGAAAACGCAGACAGAAGGAGGTGCCTTGTTGCCGAGGCCCCTGGTGCCACCTGGATCAGGGGCATCTGCCACACAGACCGCAAGGGAGCTCCTGGAATCTGTACGTTTCCCTCTGTGGATAAGGCTGGTATTCAGCAAACTTCTACGACACCTGTCACATCCCTTACAAGTTCACGGTGTCACATACCTAAGCTCTGTTGTCATGGGGCCCTGTGAGGAAGAGAGGTGAGGCCCAAGAGAAGAGGACTTAACACTCAAAACAATTATTTCTAGATCTCCTAAACAATAGCTCACGCAGACCCAAGGAAAAGGAGAAGTACGGCCACACGGAAGCCTGTGGGGCTCGACCACACATTGTGTCAGGTGGACCCTCTAACTGAAGAAGAGCTAAGAGCCTGTAAATCACCACGGCATCTTTAATTCAAATCCCTTGCGCCCATCTTCATGTGGGCGGTAATATCTGTTCCCCTCATTCAACCAGAAAGTAAATGCCAAGAAATACTTGGTCATGTTGCCTAGTACAGAAACGTGAGAAGAGGAAGGACTTGAAATTTGAGGACACAAGTCAACAAAGAAAAGAGTAAAGAGAAGACAAGGCCAACTGGAAATGAAAAGATAAAGCCCATCTCAGGCTTCCACAGCAGCGGAAGGCCTCCTTGGACCTCTCTAGGCAGGATGGTGCCCTGCTCTGTGCTGCTCCACCACCTGGATGTGTCGCAGGCATTCCCCACACTCGTGGATAATCATTCTCTTAGTCCCTTTGACAAACAGAAGGTCCCCAGAGGCAAGAATCCTGCCTGTCTTGTTCAGTGTGTCCCCATTGCCTTAGGTTTCCTGAGTAAAGGAAACAGGAGACCTGGACAAGGAAGCATGTGAGGCTCAAAGGGTGCAGCTAAATGCAAATACCAGGCTGCTGGCAACCCATGGAGGCCAGACAAAGCTGCCCCTCCCTCCACCTGCCCTTGTTCAGTGTCACCTTCCCAAAGGAACCACAGCTTCTCCACCCCTTCTGCTATCACCCTACCTCTTCCTGTCCCCCCTACTTATTTTTCACGTAGGACTCAATACTGACCTACTAGAATGATATTGACATGTCTTTCTACCCTAGACCATCAAAGCTGTAACAAGGCAGGTTTCCACCCTCATAGCCTCCATCTTGAAACAGTGCCTGGCCTATAGCAGGTCACCCACAAACATTGGCTAAATGAAAGAACCATGAGTAAGTCTCCCCAATCCCAGGTCTCTGATATTCCCCCTAATGTTTCAAGTGTACATATTCCTCTCTGAGACTCTTCCCTGTGTCTTCCATTCCTAACGGGAAGGAAGGGAAACGCAGACCCATTTGCTCCAGTCTGTCTCTTGCAAGCCCCACCTTCCTGTTTACTCCGAACAACCTCTGCTCTTGCCTTCATACCGCTCTCATTACACTGGTCCATAGAAATACTTGAAGCGGACAACTGCAAAGCAGTCTTGTAGGCATCCACCCAAGAGCTTGGCACTGGGCAGTATGGGGCAGTGAAGGTGTGAAACTCCCGGTGCCAGGTGGCTAGAGAAGGTAACCAGCATGTACGGAAGTCTAAGAATGGATGCTTGTTAATGTATATTTCATTCAGAATTTAAATATATTAATCGTCCATATTTCTGGGGCATGGTATGACATTTGAATTCATACATGCAATGTATAATTATCAGATCTGGGAAGCTGTCATATTCATCACCTTAAATATTTACCATTTCTTTGTGTTACGGACCTTCAAAATACAAATGTATTCTCATTTTTCAGCTGGAGCCACTTCTTAGGAAAAAGAGTTCCCCCAAATAACGGCAGAGTGTATAAAATAAAACTTTATTTTCTTCAACTTGGACTTACCTTTCTCAATCCTTCAAGGAATGGAGACACTTCCTTAGGCTATTATTTTACATATTAGTGACATAGTGTATAGAGCACGTAGGGCCTTCCGGATCAGATTGTATAATCTTTCCTTAACCTCCTCCCTGTCTCATCCTCTGTAATAATGAGACTTTTTACCAACCCACCCCATGAACAAGCATTTACCCACCCTGGTGGGCACTGCTCTGGGCATACTGATGCATGGTACTTACTTTCCAGTACACAAGAGATGGAAGAACAAATATGTGTCAAACTAGGTGTCAGTGATAAGTAGGTACTAAGAAAGAAAATAAAGCAAAGGAAGGGAATGGAGAATTGGAAAATGATGACTTGTATGAAGAGTTTGCTATTTTCTGCATGTAGTCAGGAAGTGTTCTCTCATGAGACTTACAGACCTGAGTGAAAATTAAATTACCTGGGGCCGGGGAGTTAGCTCAGTGGTTCTGGCGCCTGTCTTGCAGGCGCAAGGGCCTGGGTTCGATTCCCGGTAACCACATAACAATACTGGGTGTGGAGACCCACACCCAGCAGCAACCAGTACCACATACCACAGTGCCGGGCGTGGTGGCTCACACCTGTAATCCCAGCACTCGGGAGGCAGAGGCAGGAGGATTGTGATGTGAGTTTGAGGCTGAGCTCAGGGCCAGCCTGAACCACAAAGCAAGACCCTGTCTCAAAAAAACCTTAAAAAAAAAAAATTAAATTACCTGACTCTCTGAGGGAATCGCATTCCAGCAGGCAGGAACAGCAAGTGCTGTACAAGGCCTTGAGGTAGCAGATCCTCTATCACCACAGCCTATGTACATTTTCCTAAATTTTTCTAATTGCTTTGTATTTCAGGATGCGGAGACAGAGCCTTCAGGAAGCCCAGGCTTGGCAAGGAGGAAGCTGAGCTGACAGCCAGAGAGAGCACAGAGAGGAACCACTGCAGAGAAGGTGATGACAGTGTGGAAGGACACAGCCAGGGGGTCACAAGCGTCTGCATCCAAGGCACGCTCCAGAGGCATTGCAGAGAGTCCCAGGCTCCCTTTCCTGGGTCATGGAACACAGTTCAGAGTACACTGTTTCAGACAGATAACTTGGAATGGTTTTATTCATAATAATTACTACAGTGACTACTATCTGCAAAGTGGCCACCTATCAGGTAGTATGCTAAGACTTCTGTCTGCAGAAAAACTGCTGAGAGTACCTAACATGCTCAAGGGCCTATGTGGGGCAGAAGAGTTATAAGTAAGCATTTTGACATTGTAACAGCTCCATGCTACATCAGACACAGGAGGTCCTGCAAAGCCAACATGGTGTGTATTCACAATCTAAAAGTAGATGTCTACTAAGTAATAAGAAGAGGCCTGCAGAGTAAGACGAGAGCAAAAACACAAACCTGCCATCCCAACATTCATGCTTCGTGCATTCTGGAAAGAATGATGCACTGGGACACTAACACAAGACCCAGACATGATAACAAAGTCAAGCAGAAGCTGATTTTTCAAAAGAAGCTGTACGAAACTGAAGCTGCTGATTCGGCATCTGGTACTCAGCCACCCACTCAAAAGGTACTGCCAGGCAATAGACAGAATGAATGTGTACAGCTGAGTCAGTGGGTGCTAACTGGGAGCTGGTCCACCTTGACCTCATTGTTTCACGCCCATGGCCCTGCGTCTGTCCTGCTTGCCCCTCTGAATGAGCCCTTCGAACCTAAGGAGAGTGTGCAGAGCCAGGAACTGAAGCCAGCTCATGAGACTCTCCATCTAATTCTTCTCTACAGTGCAGCTCACAAGCATCACAGTACAAATGTCTCATTAAATGCATTATTTTGGATTTTCCTATAATTAAAATATATCACTTTCCTTTTCCAGGACTGGAAAAAGTGGTTGCCCAGGAATCTCATTACCACTTCAGGAAGGATGTAACCCTCTGTCTTCCCACTGCGTTGTCATGGGCCACTGACGGGACTGCCCACCTCTTCTCCCAGATGCACAGCTCCATGGAAAGCACTTGGAGAGGGCTTTGCCTGGGATGACATGTGGCTATGAGAACGGATCGTAAAGGTCAGGCTATGACGAAGGTGGGATGATGGCCTAAAACAGGCTCTGTAAAATGGTGTAGTCTCCACAGCCAACACCCTCAGACTCAAATTAACGACACATACTTTGCACCAGAGTTGCTCTAGCCTTGCAAATTTCTTCCACTGCTTCTCAGATAGTGTAGTTGAAGGCAGCATCTCAGTGTTGTGGGTGGTTAGTATACTAAATAATAATAGTAATCTCATGCAATAGCTGTATATGGGCTCCTGACAAACTGTACAGGGAGTCTAAACAAACTCAATGGTGTGCCCAAGAAGATCTGGACCTCTGGTGCCCACTGAGTTTCCAAAAAGGTGACATCAGCCTCGCCAGATCAGGAGGCAAGGAGGAACACACACTGTGAGTACACACTGTCTGGGCTAGACACTTCTTCTGCGTGTGAACACATCAACACATACAATCCTGGACATCTGGGATTTTCACAGAGATCTGCCTGACCCTCAAAACCATATTCATTATGCCTCAGATTCGATTAGGAAATGTAGCCAGATCAAAGAGCAATTCATAGATTCTAGGACAAGAGTGATCCCATGTTATCTACCTGTTCAAATATGTGAATTCTAACTATAATTTCGCTGATGATTTCTTGTGTGATCCTGTGTGATTCTGTAAAAATCGTATCTTCTCTCCTAAGACAAACTGTCTCCCTTGTCAAAGCATGGAAAGTTCTGGGTACTTGAAACTGATACACGGGGCCCAAGAGACTTATGATACGGAGACTCCGGCCCTACCTCCCTGCAATCACTTTCCATAGTCAAGCTTCTTGTGGCTCCAAAACACCTGCTGGGGGCTACTCCCCTCTCCTCTTGGACACAGCTGGAGCTGGCTGGCACACTGCACAGAGAAACAGGGAGATGTAGTCGGACAGGCAAGCAGCTTCTGACTAGTTCTGACTGGCCGACAATGTGTCACAACTGAACCCTGCTTGGGCCTTCCTTCTGCCTCTGCTTTTTCCCCCTACCCCTCCTAAGCCCTGAACTGTGTCTCCACTCTCCTCTTCTCCTGGGAAAGCAAGGTGCTTCTGTTTCTGATGTTGCAAGAAACGTGATCTTTTCCGGCAGGTAACTGGAGCACCCTGGAGCATTTGTGACCACAATAAAGAGGTCGGAGATGAAAGGAGGGGGGTTGGCAGGACGCCCATGACAAAATGGTATAGTAATTAAGCCAAGTCACGGCTGAGGCACACAGAAGAGTGTGAGGCTGTGGGGGCAAAGGTCCTGGGTTAGGGACACGGAGAGCTTGTCCAGGCCATTCCTACCATGGGTGAGAGCGGATGATGACATGTAACTCCTACCCTAACCCTCCTCCCCAGCTAGCCATAACCTCTTCACACACCTGTTTCCCCACTAATGGATCTGTCTTCTTCACTAGACATTTCTCAAGAGGATAAGTCAAGGAATGAACCAAGCACTCAGTCAGGAAATCCCTCGAGTGGCCTCTGGCCTGCCAATTTCTCCTTCTTTTTCTCACCTATGTCAAGAGTCTGTTGGATGTGACTAGTAGGCTGAACAGGCAAGCATTAACTACCCTCATTTAAGGGACCATGCAACAGATCAGAGAGGTTTGGGAACAGCACTCTCCTCCAGTCCCAGATAATCTCTACCAAACCCCCTCGATTATCCACTGGTGACCTCTAATAGTCTATCTAAGCTTTTCTGATAAAGGTTTCACATAATAAATTCTCTTAGTCAGCAAAGAGGACTTTGGCAATAGCTTCTGGACCTATTTTCCCTTTCTGCTCTCTCAGGACCTCACATCCAACATCCAGACATTTGAAGGAATGAGCAGAGTGGGCATCTGCTCTTCTGAAGAGCTCTAGAATTGACACCAACCAAGAACGGTCTGGGTTGCAGCCTACCTGTGTGAGAGACAGAGGATGATGTCTAGAGGGCCCACTACAGCTGGTTCTCACCAACACCACTTCGGCTTGTCTACTGCAGCGCTGCCTGTATGCATGCGTGCCATCAGCATGCTGGTGAGAGCTGTGACTGTGGGCTGTGCTGAAGTCCCTCCACTCTGGTTGGCCCAGGAACCTAAGTTTCCAGCTATTCCTAGAGAAACAAAGCAGTTCCTCTGTTCTTCTGTGTATAAACCCTTTGAGAGACCCGCAGCCATTCTCTAGGCCCTTGAAATGATCATAGCCCCGCAGTGCTCCAGCTTTCAACTCCATCCTCCTGTCACATGCTGTTAAAGACGTGCAATACAATTTCCATACACTACTCTCTTTATTCCCCTCCCCCACAAAAAGAAAAAACCTGCAAGCAAGCTCTAAACCCAAAATAAAAACTTGTCAGAGTACAGACCTACTGAGGTAGAGAGTAAATCTAATTTCGTGACCAACTTGGGGGCCCTCGTTACAGGCAGGTTTACGGCAGAAGCTGAAGAAGGAGAAATAGAGGCTCTGCCCTCAGAAAATGTATCATCTAACTCAGAGGTAAGAATTACACAGAGGAAAAAACAAAGTCTACTGGGGCATATGAACTGGAGAAAGTCAGCCAATGTCATATTTAAAGATATTTACTTTGTAAATAACAAAGAGAGCTTGTAAGAGATAGAGAGGAAAACAGAAATCTTTTCCTTCATAGAGCTGAAAGTCTAATGAAAAATGCACAGGGGGGTGGCCTAGGCACCTGCAGAATACAAAAGAGAATTATCGCCACAGTGAAAGTGTCAAGGAGCACACGGGACGGACAAAGAACACAAGGAGAGCTCTCATCTGGAAGATTTATACATGCTTTTACAGGAAAGGCAAGTATCTACATGTGTTTCAAATGAATAAAATTTGAGCGTGCGTGTGTGTCTGTGTGTCTGTGTCTGTGTGATGGTACTGGGATTGAACATAGGGCTTTTGCACTGAGCTATATCCCATCTTCAATCCTTTTTTATTTTGAATCTTGAGACAAGGTTTCACTCAGTCTCTAGTTGCTCAGGCTGGACTCGAATTTGTGGTGCTCCTTCCTCAGCTTCCCAGACTGCTGAGATTACAGGTGTGCACCATTATTTCTAACCAAATGTGTAGGAAATCCACAGGTAAGTGCAAAGTTTATGTTGAAGAACATGAAGAAGTTCACCATGAATGGGAAGGAGTAATAACACATAAACCTAAAACGATCTGTTTACCATAGAAAGCCTTGAAAAATATGTTAAGAATTTTGGACTTTATTCTTCTGGAAAATAATAATACTTTATTCTTATTGAAAATGATAAACCTTCTTGAAAAGCGAGCATGGCTCTGAATGCATACAAAACATGTAAGAAAGAAAGGCTGAAGCCAGAGAGACCCCTCCTCAACAACCTAGAATTTAAGACAGAAATATCTCTTTTGAACAAAAGAGCAAGACAAGAAACAAACTCATACAGAATGCAAAGACACCTCATGGAGTACAGACAGCAGGGGCAGAAGTCATCCAGTCCATCTGCCTACCACTTTAAACCTCTCTCTGATTTTACAAACAAATTGCAAAGTGGAAATGTGCTTTGCAAGTGATCACGGGGCCCTAAGAGAAGTCCGGGCTTCCCCTTCTCAGCTTAAGGTAGTGAGTGAGTGACGGCTGAACCTTCAGAGACTAAATGCCAAACTGCAACCCACTCGGCACAAAGCACAAGCACCGCAATTAAACCTCAGGACTGAGGTTTTAGCTTAGGAAACAGATCTCTACATTAACATCTTGTCTCTTAAAATGAAAAAACAATAACATGCGTGTCGTAGGTCTGCTGGCACTGATCTAAATAAAGCTCTCTGGTGGGCCAGGGGAGGGGCCAAGAGGGCAAGCAAATGCCTTTGCACTAGCTTTGACATAGCAGGTCCCCAAATTTCACCTCTTCCCATTCTGATCGAGTCACCCCAAGGGGCAGAGGTTTGTGAGTGAGAGAACCGAAAACACTCGATCACTAAGAATTAAAATTCAACAGAAATGTGACAGATGACACAGCAGATCTTCCTATTGTCCCCACCCCATTTCCTCCATTTCTACTTTGCCCCAAGTTGTATTCATTTCTTTGATCAACAAATCTTTATCAGCTGCCTGCTACTGTGGGTTGTACGGTTGTGCAAGACCCCTGGGATGCACAATCATAAAGTGATGACTTTATACCGCTTACCTGCATCTCAGCCAGGCAGGTTTAGCATGTCCCGTCCGTGTCCTCAAATCAAGCCAACCAGTCCTCCCCAACTTAAAACAACTCAAAAGAGTTTGAGAAGTTCCTCAAAGAGTTACACTTACAGGTGCCCTAGCAATCCCACTCCTAGGTGGAAATGACTGAAAATATAAAGCTATACAAAAACATGCTCATGGGGCTCAGGATTTAGCTCAGTGGTTCTGGAGCCTGCTTGGCAAGTGCAAGGTCTTGAGTTCAATCCCTTCTACCACACACCACAATGCTAGGCCTGGTGGCTCATGCCTACAATCCCAGCACTCAAGAGGCAGAGGCAAGAGGACTGCTGTGAGTTCGAGGCTAGTCTGGGCTACAAAGTGGGTTTAGGGCCAGTCTAAACTATAAAGCAAGACTCCTCAAAAAACAAATAAATAAATAAATAACCCATGCACACGAATGTCACAGAATCAGTACTCATAACATTCAAATGGTGGAACTAACCCAGTGCCCATCAATAAATGGATGAACTCAATGTGGTAAATTCATATAATAGAATATGATTCAAACATACAGAGAATTAAGTGCTGATATTTGCCATAATATGAATAAACTCTGCCACATGGGAAGGAGCCAGTCAAAAAGGTCTTATAATGCAAGTTTCTATTTCCACAGAATGTTCAGAAGAAATAAGTCTAAAGAATGTAGATCGGTATTTTCCAGGACTAGTACAGCATGGAGGGTGACTGCTACTTGATATATGATTTCTTTTGAGGGTTTTAAAGGTCCTAAAATTAGATTTTAGTGAAGTTTGCACTAAAAAATCATGATGCGTACTTTTCAAATGTCATATATGAATCAGCTCTCAGGATGGCTCCTGGCAAAAAGAAAAAGAATAAACTCAAAAATCTGACATGAAAGATACAATTCTGCTTCAGCCTCTTTACAGACATCAGTTTATAGCATTATTCACCATGTTTTAGGAATTACTTGAAATCCCATGCGCTGTATTCAGCTATGAATTCAGATATTTTCTAGGTCATTTATTTTGCAGGAACATTACAGCCTGAGATACTGGGGAAAAGAAGGAGGGCAGGTTCCTGTATCCCAAACCAGAATCATTTAGTGGGAGAGGTTGGGCTACACAATGGGCACGAGGTACAGACTCAAGCCTGTGCACTAGACCCCAGAAACCTTAGTCCCCTTTCCTTGAGCTCAGAACACATTCTCAGACAGGGCTGAAATAGTGCTGAGATCAGTATTACCTTGAAAAACTACTGACTCTTATAGATGTCATTAATAAGAAAATTGCCTGTAATTAACAAGAAGATAATTCACTTGCAAAGAAAGACTTTAAAATAGAAACTTATTTGTGCAGATGATAATAAGTGATCTTCAATATCATGAAATCTCAAAGGGTTTATGTCTATTAATTAGGCCCACTCCTCTCTAGAGAGTATTCATTTGCCCCAGTTGCAGTCTCTCCACCTGCCAAATGCCAAAGGGCCAGCAGGAATGAAGTGTACAGCCCAGCATTTTTAGGGTCTTCCTTTCTTATACATATACTCACCATTTGGATCTTGTGGCTTTAATCCACTAAACTACCATCAAACATCTTAAAAGGATGAAAAATAAGTTTCCTGAATGGTTTGGCCAAAATATGACAAAGAAACTCCAAGAAAATTCCATTAACTTAAAACTGTACCAGTTATACCCATAGACACATCTTTATTTCATGATAAATAAGCAGCAAAGCTTATCAATAAAGTCAATAATTAAACATATTTGGTAAGTGGAACTTTTTCTATCTCATTCTCACCTGAAGCCCCAGAGCCACCTATTATAAACAGAGAAAAGGAGACTTTCGGTGTAGGTTTTGCCTTTCTAAGTATAAGCACGTGTCTGCTCGCCCCAAGTAGATTCCAAGTTTCTTCACTATTGGAGCCATTCAGGTACTGGAGAAGCACAGGCAAGCAGGAAGTACATGACTAGGGAAGTGTCAGGAAATTCTCATTTCAAGGCTGGATTTCTTCATAGCATGTCATTAGGAAGTTATTTTGTTCTTACTCACTTCAGTCTGTGTGGAAAGACATTTCTCTCACTGAGGAATGGGCAATTATCAGCTCTGTTCTAAAAGAAGCAGTGTAACACAGGGGTTGCAAATTAAGAGCTTTGGAATGAGGAAGACACGAGTTCTAACCTCAGCTCAGCCAGTTGAAAGCTACATGAACTGGAACAAGTTATTTACCTGCCTCTGACCCTCAGTTTCCATATTCGGAAAATGAAGATTATATTCAATTAACAGTAACATATATAAAACACCTAACATAGCTTATGTATATAGGGGGTGGGGTTGCAGGGAGGGGAGAAGGGGAAAAATGAGAATCAAGTCATGTCATATTCTGGTACAAACGCTCAATGTTGAATGTGATGATGATGTGTATTCATTATGTACCAATAAAGATTTGAATTTTTTTAAAAAAACACCTAACATACCTGGGCATGGTGGCACATGCCTCTAATCCCAGCACTCTGGGAAGCTGAGGAAGTAAGATCCAAAGTTCAAGCTTAGTCTGGGTAGCTTAGTGACTTAGTGAGACCCTGCCTCAATTTTTTTTTTTAAATGTAAAGGAATGTGTGTTGGAGATACAGATCAGTTTGAAGGCACCAGTTTCAATACCTAAAACCACACACACGCGCACACACACACACACACACACACACACGCAAAATCTAACAGATTCTAGCACAGAAGACCTCAATAAATTGTAGTTTAAAGACTACTTGCCTTTGAGAGCCCAAGGCCACACTCCAACACAACAGCATTAAAAATATCAATGAACAAAAACAATGTGGTCTTCGTGCAAGTTCCAAATGTCAGTGAAGTAACAGAGCAGCCACAGTTGCCTTCTCCTTTTTTCACAGAGGAAAACTGAAAAGCACAAAATCCTAAGGACCTCATCAAATTTGTGAACAGTGCAAAGTTAAAATATTATCTCCAAAGTCCCTCCTTTCCTGTAAGTTAGGAATCACAGAATCTTAGAATGCTACTGCCAAAAGAAAGCTCCAACCCTGCCCTTTTGTGCATGAAGAAACTCAAGGCCAGAAAGTTAAGTGATTTGCACCAAATTACCCAGTACATTAGATGATTCCTTCAATGTAATATGTACTATTTCTAGGCCCTGCACCGGCCCTACTCCCACTAAAAATCTCTCCTACCCTGTCAGTGACAGTAATACCTGTGAAGGAATCTGAACCACAGTGAGACTGAAGTCTTCAAAACTAAGTGTTGATTTATATCGGTGCCTACCAAAGGCCTTCATTCATTCTCAAATACCCACTGGTTGACTGAATGGCTGATCAACACACTGCTCTGCTCATCCTAGAGGAACTTACTGTGTTAAATGAATGCACACCCAGCAGATCTTACTGTTAAGAACATGCTTTTTCCCCACTGCAGCATCAGGTAAAGATAATCACCCATCAACCAAAAGAAAAAATTGCGAGGGAGCCTCGGAGCAGAAAGCAGTCGCAGCACTTCTATTCTCCACCATGGGCTGTGATCTTTAGCCCTACAACTCCCACCTCTCTCCTTATTCAACTCAAGTGCCAACTAAACCTCCCCCAAGTCTTCAGTCCTCGTAGCAGAGAATGAACATAACTGAACAGCACTAAGTAAAGATGTGAAAGCAGAAAGATACGCTTAGCATGACCCTGTTCTCAGGACTTAAGAATAGACATGGGAAAGTCCTGACCAGAGCTGAAGGACGTCAAGGGCAGATGGTGCAAGCCACAGCAAAGGTAACAGGGCTCAAAAACATAGAAAGCCTTGGAATGCAGAGGACATCTGAGCCTTAGGCCCCATCTGGCCCTATTTAGAAATAACATTTCTTCAGTACCCCACACTTCTTGCAATGATCCAAGCTTTAAGACTTGGAATCTCTTCTACCATCCTCATTTTCTCATCTGAAATCCCCCAAACCCAGCTTTCATTTCTTTCTATCATCTATACCACTTCGTATAGTTTTTGATCTGCTACACCCAGGTCAAAGCCCCGATCTCACTTCTAACCCAAGCCACACAATACACTCCAAACTGGCTTCCCTGTTCCAACATTCTTCTTTCCAGTGTAGCCTATGAGCCACAGTTGAGAGTGGCCAACTTGTTCCAGGCTTCCCAGAAAGCTCCTAGCTTTAACACTGAAAGTCCCAAATCCTGGGAAATCCTTTCATTCCACACTGACTGAGGTAGATTACCTACTGCAATCAGTAAAATCTTCCCCCAAACAATTCTTCAATCCTATCACTTTTCTAAACAAAATGATCCATGCTTCATGTTTCTCCTTAAAATACAACCCAGATTTGCACCAAAGAAGGTATAAGAAAGAATATTAGACTGAGGTAAGAGGTCAGGCTTCAGTCATGGCCTTGTGGAGACCCTTGACATATCACTCAGTCTAACTGGAAGTGACTTCCTTTATGTGAAAAATTAAGAGGCTAAGACTGGATCTCTGCTTTCAGCTCCAAAATTGTAACTCTACTCTTCTATATGCTGTGTGCTTTAATCAAACCTGCCAACTCTTCCCAATCCAAATACAACATATGAATTCTAACCTTTGTGCCTTTGGTCTTTCCTTTTCAACCAGAATTTCCTTTCTTTCTTATCTGTTTGCACGAGTATTCAGAGAAACCCCAAATTCACCTTCTCGGGGCAGCTCAGGCTCACCCCATGAGAACTCGAAATGCACCTGGGTTTTCTGATACTCAGCACTGAGCAAATCCTGCCCTTAGGAGTCAAAATCTTTGTCTACATGAAACTTCTTTACTCTAATTGGACTAAAATCTTTCTGCACTCTTATGCTTCCCTTGCAGAATCTTGACTACAGTGTAAAGAACAGCCATTACTGACAGTTGCCATTACTGACAACTGATTGGTTGATAGATATGTATAAAAACACCCAACCAGAGACTCAATGTGGGACAAAAACAGAAATGCAAGTGGGTCTAGAATTATCTGCACCTTACACAAGATTCTCCAATGTTTCCATGATTCAATAATCCACTTACTCAAAGCATTTACTATGAATCTCCTACTTCAGACATTGGGCAGGTATTTCATGAGTATGGAGAGGGAAGATAAATGGAGGACAAGGCCTAACAGTATCTCTACCTCACACATATCATAATCTTCCCATATGCCCTTGACATCCAACTTTTTAATAAGATGTAAAAAAATCAAGTGGTGACAATTGTGCAATCATCATTGCCCCAACATGACCCCAAAATATACTATGTGTCCACCTCCCACTCTTCTAGACAAATCTCTTCTAGGATCTACCCACTTTGCTAAGTGTTGTATTGTGACCTTGTAGATACGCTTCTTTGGTGGGACTTGATCATTGTTCCTCATTAGCCTTAGCACGTGACACTTACTGAGGATGAACTCAGGCTGTCCTCTGCTTTTTGGGACCCCCAAGCTGAATGCATATAAGTACACACACTTCTCTAATTAAGTGGGGCTAGGGTTGGAGCAGTCACCTGCCCCATGACAAACAGGTTCATGAGCAAGTGGAGGAAGTAAATAAATGGAATGGTTTGGAAAGGGAGAGGTTAATCTGGGTTGCACTGAGCTGAGCTGGGCTGGTCCCAGAGTGATTCAGGATCTGCCACAGAATGGGTGTCTCCTGGGTTGTCCTTGCATGACAATTTAAACCCCTATAAATAGATGCATTTTCAGGTCTATTGTATCTTCCTGACTTCCCAATCTTCTGCTCACTCTTGCTCAAGCAGGTAAGACATACACGAGGTGGCAGTGGCAAAGCTCTCACTATAATGTGCTGGGCTGAGAGCGTGTGAGACTTGTAGGTGATGGTTTGGGGTATGTTTCTGCTTCCTTTTCTAGGCTTTATCTGAGAATTTGATGATTGTGGTAGTGGCCTACATCTGAATTTGGAAAAGCCAAGTTCATTTGCTTTAGTTTGATATAGGCATCCCAAAATAGAGGGCGGAACTACTGTGGTTAGCTGAGTTTCCCAAAGCAGGAGTTAACTTTTGAGCAAGTTATGCAAAATGCAGCAGGAGTTTAGAAGCCCTGAGGCAGAGGGCTCTGTGCCATGGAGACTCAGAAATACTCAAATCTTATAATAATGGATAGTCACAAAGGACTCGACTTGTCTGATACAATCATTGTTTGCTACTTGGCCTTATAGGCCTCATTTACATCTTTGGAAATTCAACATGCTCTGCTGTTAGGACTTCAATTTGAAAGCTAAAAACCCAGCGCCTGAAATATTCATACCTCAAGAAGTAATACCACTGACATACAAATCCCAAAAGAGGCCAACCCCACATAGCCAATGCGAACCTAACTGGATATTCAGTTATCATCTAGTGTAATTGGGCTACATATCTACTTACTGTTTTAATCTGTAACAATTTTTGTATTTGTTGTTCCAAGCAGATCTCAAAAATAACCATCTAGGCCAGAAGCACTTGCTAGAATTTAGCCTTTCAGAAAGCCTTCTTCGTCTGCTGAGAGAGACCCCAAGACTTCTTACTTCTTCACAAAGACTCATTAGAAAATCGAGACTGTTGGGTGGGATTTGTTCACAGACACCCTCCCAGTAAGCTAGTCATTGACAGAAAATTACGCCCTACCATGCTGGCTTCTGTCCCTTCTTCTGAAGGCTTCCTGACCATTCTCCTTTTTGATTCTGAGAGTTTCCATCAAGCAAGTCTCACTCAGAGTAAAGGATGGGACATTTAAGACAACTACCATACACATTTTTGCTTTTGTCTTTAGGAAGTTGTCTCTTTTTTAATCAGGGGACCAACAGTTTGTACCCAACCACCCTCAATCACCCACCTCTGAAGCCTCCTTTGGAGCCTCACACAGGGTCAAAATGATGGCATGGCTGAAAAGGGGCTTTCTCATTTTTTATCATTCTCAAACCAAAACAGGTTACTTTTCCTCTGAAAATTCTGTGTCTTGGTCTTCATCCAAATGCAGTCAAAATCTTGTTTTTTTACTGTAGGTTCACCTATATTTGCCAAAATGCCTCAGTTGTTGAACAGCATCCTCAATGTGATCAGAGTGTTCCAGAACTACGCCAAGGAGAATGGAGACTGTACTTCAATGTGTAAGAAAGAGTTGAAGCACCTGCTGTTGACTGAGTTTGGAGACATCCTACGGGTAAGAGGACAGACACTTGGCCCTGTGGTCAAGCATGACTGATTCTGACATCTACATCCAGGTTTTCACGATATTTTTGTTATTTAATCATGCTCCACCCTGTAACAAAAAGAATTTCAGAAATTCACCCTTGGAATACTCAACCACATGCACACACACGCACACACACATGCACACGCACACACACAGCCCTCTCCTTCCTACTGATCTTGAACAAGAGACAGTACAAATTTAAAGTAATGCAGAATAATTTTTCAGAAGAGAAGCTAAGATTCGTATTTTTATTTCCATATTTAGTGCTGGACACACATCCTTTTTTTTTGAGACAGGCTTCTTTATGTAATTGAGCTCAGCTCCGCTTCGAACTCAGCAATCCCCCTGCCTCTGCCTCCAAAGTTCTGGGATTACAGGCATGAGCTACCATGCCTGGCACTATGGTGTGGGGTACTGATGGCTAGTGGGCATGAGTCTCCATACCCGGCATTGTTGTATGTGCTTACCGGGGATCGAACCTGGGCCCTTGTGCTTATAAGGCAGGCGCTGGAACCACTAAGCTACTCCAGCCCCACACATCTTCTCATATTCTCACTTATTCAATCACTGACTGAGAACTTACTCCATACAGGCACAATTCTAGTTACTAGTATGAAGCATGAATGAAACTTGCTTCCTCTTTTTTCCCCAAGATCTCATTATGTAATGATAAAGCTGTAGATAAACATTTAAAATCTAGTATATGAAGGGAATAACTTCCTCAAATGACTCAAATTACTAATAGAGATGTTTTCAAATAAGTATATCTACTCCCTCTTAGCATGTTTGCATTGGTCCAGCAAAGGATGAGCTTCTGAATACCAGCTAATTAGAGATTAGAATTAAACTCAAGCCATTTTAGATTAAAGGTTTCTCACTCAAGGAAGGCTCATGTTGGTCTGAATGGATTGAGCCATAGGTATTAATATAATTCTTACTATTCATAGAACAATATCTGATTTTGCTCTTTATTGTATCTTCTCACAGAGACCAAATGACCCAGAGACTGTGGAAAACATTCTGAGCCACTTAGACAGAGACAGAAATGAATGTGTTGACTTCCGCGAATATCTTTTGTTGGTATTCCAATTAGTCCAAGCTTGCCACCATAAGCTAGATAGCAAGTCATGTGGAAAAAGAGTCTCACAAGAAAAGGAGCATGAAGTAACCCAAGACCAGAAGGCTCCAGGAGGCACAGACAGACAACACCAGCAGACACATGTGGGTGAAAGACAGAATTCTCACCACAGTCAGTCTGGGAGACAAAGTCATGCTGCTCAGCATGATCAGTCTGAGAGACAAGACAGAGACTTCCATTATGGTCAGCCTAAGAGACAAGAACAGGATTCCCACGATGGTCAGTTGAAAAGTCAAACTAGCAACTTTTTCTATGACCAGTTTGAGAGACAAGATAACAATTCACACCATGCCCAGTCTAAGGATCAAAATAGAGATACCCACCATGATCAGTCTCAGAGACAAGACAAAAATTATAGCTCTGATCAGTTTAAACACAGAGAAGGTTCTAGCTCAGGTCACAGACTGAGTCATAAATCTAGCAGGGACCTGCAAAAAGAACAAGGACATATCTTTGTCTTAAATCAGTCTGAGAAACCAGCTCAGGATTCTCATTATGCTCATTCTGCAAAGCTTGGACAACAATCAAACTATGGCCAGGCTGGAAGACCCACACAAGACCCTTGCTCTAACCAGATCAACCATCGGGAATCAGACAATTATTACGGACAGTCTGGGAGACTGAACCAGGAATCAGGCTATCATCAGGCAGACAAAAAAGAAAAAGGTGCCCAACCTGGTCAGACAGATAGAAAAGGATGGAGTTACTATCATGGTCAGACAGACAGACAAGGACAGGTTACCCACTGTGGTCAGACAGACAGACAAGGACAGGTTACCAACTATGGTCAAATAGGCAGTCAAGAGCAGGTTACCCACCATAGTCAGACAGACAGACAAGGACAGCTTATCCACCATGGTCAGACAGACACACAAGGACAGGTTACCCACGATGGTCAGACAGACAGACAAAGACAGGTTACTCACTATGATCAGACAGACAGACAAGTTACAAACTACGGCCAGACAGACAGACAAAGACTAGGTTCCCACGATGGTCAGACAGACACACAAGGACAGGTTACCCACTATGGCCAGATAGACAGACAAAGACTAGGTTCCCACAATGGTCAGACAGACAGACAAGGACAGCTTATCCACCACGGTCAGACAGACACACAAGGACAGGTTACCCACGATGGTCAGACAGACACACAAGGACACGTTACCCACTATGGCCAGACAGACAGACAAGGACTAGGTTTCCACACTGGTCAGACAGACAGACAAAGACAGGTTACCCACCACGGTCAGACAGACAGACAAGGACAGGTTACCCACCATGGTCAGACAGACACACAAGGACACGTTATCCACTATGGTCAGACAGACAGACAAGGACTAGGTTTCCACACTGGTCAGACAGACAGACAAAGACAGGTTACTCACTATGGTCAAATAGGCAGTCAAGAGCAGGTTACCCACCATAGTCAGACAGACAGACAAAGACTAGGTTCCCACGATGGTCAGACAGACAGACAAAGACAAGTTACTTACTATGGACAGACAGACACACAAGGGCAGGTTGCCCACTATGGCCAGACAGACAGACAAGGACAGGTTACCCACCATGGTCAGACAGACAGACAAGGACAGGTTACCCACCATGGTCAGACAGACAGACAAGGACAGGTTACCCACCATGGTCAGACAGACAGACAAGGACAGGTTACCCACCATGGTCAGACAGACAGACAAGGACAGGTTACC
>PVIR01019577.1:0-16847 GCA_004026965.1 Petromus typicus
CTTCTATGAACCTTACTCTCCTTATATTGGAAAATGGAAGCAGAATAATTAACAGCTACTGTGGCAGGTTCACAAACGCTCCCCTGAATCTAAACCCAGAGCATCCTGACATTGTTGCAGCAGAGAAAAATGAAAGGAACAGCAGAGTTCACTCCGACTGCGCTAAGACAATGAGAATGTGTCTGGGCAGCGACCTCGGCTCTTACCGCAGCACTAACTGGGCAGAGAATTGAGGAAAGATCTGGACAGCTCCCCAGGAAGCCCCCAGCATTCCACATGTGATTTCAGGGACCTCTTCCTTCTATCCCTAAGGTCACCAGCTGCTCACAGACATTTCACATGTGCCACATTTACAATTGAAAATTTCCTAGTAGTTACCTAAAAGATGAAAAGTTAATTTTAAGAATACTTGTTTGTGGTACTGGGGGTTGAACCCAAGGCCTCTGCACTGAGCTACATCCCCAGCCTACCCTCTTTATATATATATATATATATATATATATATATATATATATATATATATATATATTTTTTTTTTTTTTTAGCCAGGGTTTTGCTAAGTGCTAAGTTTCCCAAGCTGGACTCCAGTTTATAATCCTGCTTTAGCCTCTCAGAGTGCTGGGATGACAGGTGGGCACCATACTGGCGAGAATACATTCTATATAACCTAGTGCCATCTATCCAAAATATCAATCAATAGAGACACGCCAGACATTTACGTTCTGGCTTGCTGTTTGGGCCACAGTCTTCGTGAACCAACGGAATCTCATACTTATAGCAGCCACTTTACAAGTGCTCCAAGGCCACCTGCAGACAGTGGCTAGTGGCAGTTTTCCTAGGTGTGGTATTCAGACCACCTGTCCCCTGTTACACTATGGCTGCCTGGAATGATGGCGTGGTTCAATGCGGAGCGCTTGCCTAGCACGCATGAAGCCCGGATTCAACCCCCAGCAGCAAATAGAGACATAAGAAATGAATGAGGAATAAAAGTAGATGTCCCTGGAGAAGAGGAGCGAATGAAATGGAAACGGAAGAGATGATGCAACTCGCAAGGCCTAGTTGGGTAACAGACCCATCTGGCGTGCGGGAGTCGCTATCGTCCAGTGAGCCCACGCAGACAAAGCAGAGGGAGGTGAGGCGGGGAGGGAAAGGTACTACTCCAGGAGATGCGCCGGGGGCAGCTAAGGCTGAGCAATAGAGAGACTCGGGAGAACAAAGGGAAGCTGGTCAGTGGGCGAGAAATCGAGCTGGTCCATCATCTGAGTCCAGGCTAAGTAGGGTCCATGGGCCCCGAGCAGAATGCAGGCTGGCTTGGGGAATTTGCATGGCCAGGGACCAGAATCATATTCATATTTGTTCCTGCTGTGTCTGGATGTCTCCCAAAGCCTCATGCGGTCATAGGTGGGGCTTTAGCAGAGGTGGCAGAATGAAGAGTGTGTGGTGCTGGGATCAGGGGTGTGTGACTACTCAGTCCACCGCCTGGCTAAACTGTAGGACCAGGGCCTATCAGCCCAATAGAATATAAAAGGCGCAGAGCGAAGCTGCTGAGCTGCCTTGCTTGCTTGCTTTGCCACCTTCTGCCCACTATGAACTCTTTCTGCTCTGCAGTGCCCTTCTGTCATCCATCCTGCCTTGGAGCCAGCCAACTACGAACTGAAACTTCTACACACTGTGATCTAAAGAAACCTTTCTTCCTTTAACTTCAAGTGTCAGGTATTTTGTCTCAGTAACAGAGAAAATGACTAAAACAATATGTAGCCCAGGCTGGCCTTGAATTTGTGAAGCTTCTCCTGCCTCAGCCTCCTAACTTCTGGGATTTCAGGCACACACCACCAGGCCTAGCAGAGGCGTTGTTTTTCTAAAACTTAGTTCTTGAAACTGAAAGCTGTGTTTGGGATTAAAAACTACTAGGATATCAGGTAAGTTACATAGAGGCAGGCTTGGCCTGGGGATGAAAGTGAGAAAAATTGAACCAGGATAAACATGGGGCCTCAACTGCCAGGCTGAGGCGATGCCAGCCCATGTGTGTGTGTGTGTGTGTGCACATGCATGCACATACACATGCATGTGTGTGTGTGTACACATGTGTGATAGAGAGAGGCAGGCAGCCAGACACAGAGTCACAGACAGTCATGACCTCTCCAAGGCCCACAGACAACTTGTCAAGTTGCCAAGTTTAAGTGGCACCTTCGCACTCTTTCTCTTGGAGCCCTAAAAGATGCCGACATCCCAAATAAAGTCAATGACATCACTGGCATCTCCCTTGCCGCCTCCCTCCCCCACTCCTCCCCTGCAAATGCCCTAGACGGCAAACACCCCCACGTGTGCAGACGGGGTCAGGGAAAGGCAAGCAGGACAGGCCTTCGGTCTCTGAACAGAAATCCGCCTGGACAGCTGAGTAGCTGTGGAAAGTTACCAAGCTCCAGGCAAGAGATCCTAGCAAGGGAGTCTCTGTTTGGGCTTTGACCTGCAGCATGGCTGAGTGATTTCATTCCGTGTGAGCCGGAAAGCTGATATTTGCAGAATAAGGGAAGCTGTCAACATTCGGTCTCATTTCCCAGCCAGGAGACTGCCGCTGTTTGGTATGGAGAGCTGCAGAGTCTTGGGTATACAGCTTGGGGTACCCCAGATTCAGTACGAGGGAGAAGACTTTCTGTCAGGGTGTGTAGACAAATTCCCATGTGGTGCTGCTATTTTTTTCTAGCCAAACAAGAAATAAAGTCACTATCAATCTTTCCTACTGCAACACAGCTCGTAAAATGTCTTACTCTTATATCTCTAACTAAACAATAATCTAAGGTCAGTGTTTTCATCCTCTTCCCTGGAAGCGCTGGACTCGAGCCCAAGGGCTGGGGCACCCTGCCCAGTGCCCCAGAGACCACCTTGCCCAGCCGCACCACTCACAGGCCTTACCTGTAATTCTCCCCAGCTGCCCAGCGTACATTTTTCCAACAAATCCAGCGATGTGGGCTCCTAGACTCACTCCAATCATATAAATGTTGCTGAGAGATGCTCCCTTTGCCTGCAATTGTAGGAAGTCCATTGTTATCAATGGTGAGGGGCCAAGGTTGACTATGTTTGGAAAAGTATTTCTCAGCATCTTACGTCCACTGCCTCATTTAAATGCCATGGTGCCTCTGTAATACAAACATCATTCTTCTGATCACATGGATCAAAAACTGAGCTCCGGAGCTGCAGTCACCTAAACTCAGTGGGGAGCGGTGGAGAGCAAGGAGCAGGACTCTGATCCACCTGCTCAGCCACAAGTTTGCACTTGACTTTCAAGCCATGGTGTCTCTACTTGTATCTCTGCTAGAAACAAAGCCTGGCATAGCTTTAAAAACATTCTCAATTAGAGAGAGAAATGACAATTTTATTTTTTATTTTTTGGGTGCTGGAGACTGGGCCCAGGGCGGCACACGTGCTAGGCAAGCACTCTCCTGCAAAGCTATCTTCCTGTCCCCAGTACTTTTTAAAATTTTATTCTGAGATAACATCTGGCTAAATTGCCCAGGCTGCCCTCCAACTTGTAATCCTCCTGCCTCAGCCTCCTATGTCAGCAGGATTACAGGCCTGTGCCACCATGTCTGGTTGAAAACACATTTGATGAACTCGTTTGTCTTCACCCTGGCTGAATTAATGTAGTCATCGCAGAGAGGAAAGGAAAGAAGGGGGCAATACTGGAAAAGCGAACACGGCAGCAGTTTGTCCCGAGTCACTCAAATATTGTTTCCCAGGGCTGTGGCTTCGACGTGGGGCTCACGTCACTCACAGGTCACCCTGGCCACAGTCGTCACCAGGCCTGACACTCAGAAAGGGTCCTGAGCTCATGTTGCTCTTTTTGTTATCGCTACAAGGGGAAAATCATGAGCTGTGTCACCAAATAAAACATAAGGTTTCACCTTTTTAAGACTTCTAAAAGCATAAATCATCTCATTAAACTTTGTCTCCATTTTGGCTCTGGAGAATCTGGCTGCTAGACCTTGGCACTTCTAGTGGAAGGACCGGCTACAGGAATAGAAGAAGCTCATGGAATATAAACCAAAAAACCTAGACAGAACCAACCTCTCCTATCAACACCCTTTTAGGAGTCAAAAAATGAAGCAGCTTCCTCAAGATATTTTGTCATCATCTGGGGGAATATTATCACAATAAATATATGTCAGTGGCATCTACAGCAACAACGCAGTTCCTTTTGATTAGTATCCTGTGCAGTGCACAGCTTCCCCAACAGTACCTAGGAGCCTTACACAGAGGCCCTCCCCTTCCCGGGGTATATCCAGATTTGCAAAAAGTTATAAATTAGTACCCCCTACTACCCTCTCCACCCCCACCCCCGTCGCTGAAGACATCTCTAGTCTTTAAGCCTCCAGACAATTAGCCAGTTTCAATTTGGCCCTGAATCATCTAGGAAAAGTCTCTTACCAACATCCGGTCGATAAATTCCTTCAAGACCTGGGCTACTTCCCTGGTCTTACTAGAGGCTTGGGTGTATATTACGGTTGTAGCTCCTCGGTTCCAATCAACCACCACTGCGTTCATATCTTCCACAAGCAAGAGACCCTCTACTAAGTCCCCCAACCAGACCGGAGCAGAGCCCAGTGGCCGGAAGCCGTGGATGAGGAAGGTGGTTTTCTTGGTGATGTTCAAGTTCTCCAAAGTCAAGGAGTTGATGATTTGGGCGCAGGTCCAGTTTCTCTCCGCGTAGAGCAAGAGCCTCACATCCAGGTCTGTCCCTATCACTGCATGGTGAAAGCCCAGCTTGGTGAACGTGGCACATATCTCATGAGGGTCTAGAAAGAAGAGTTAAAAACATCACAGTGGCTCTTCTGGCAAGAGAACCCGGCCCTCCGCTTCCGGGAGGATGTTGTTCCTTCAGCCCGCCAAGGACCGGCTCCCAGAGGATGAAGTCACAGTAGCACTGACTCAGGCCTCCTGAGAAGGTGACCTCTGCTTTTACCAGTGTCCTTCTAAATGCTACCAGCCTCCAGATCCAACCTGGACGTCACCTAATGAAGGCCTGATGACTTTCCTGGCCAGGTGCACCACAGCCAGGGTCGCAGCACGATTTTGAATGATTCTCCCACTTCTGAACAGGACAGTGTCCCCGCCATTGTACACTATATTTGGAAGCTAATCAGAACTTTAAACGTTACCCTCCCTCTCTCCTCTTTTCTTCTCTCTCTCTCTTTTCTTTTCTTTCTTCTCCCTTCCCTGTCTCCTGTAGGGCACTCATACAGGAGGCAAAGCCCTAGGGTTGGTCTTTCCTTGCAACAGGCCCTGAAGACAAGTATACCCTGGGAAGCATCTGACCCGAATTGCGGAACTCTTCCCTTGGGTTCCCTATTTGCAAATCCGCTGTGCTTTCATGCCCAGAAATTATTCTCCTCACTTGTGAGCTGGGAGCCACCTTCACCTTCACAGCTCTGTCTGTCTTTAATAACCTGGTTCCTTTAGTGGATTCATTTATGTGAAACTTGCAAAGGCCAGCTTGATACTCAGGTGTGAGTGAAATTCAAACACAATGAGCACCAGAAGCCCGAGTAGAAGATTAAAAGTGAAGGAGGCTTGGAAACTCATCACCCTAGAAAAGAGGTGCTTAATTTTCAGCCTCAAGTGCCCTCATTTTTCCTTTTGCTCTACATCCTGCTGCAGGTACAGCAAAGCATAAATAGACACCTCAGCATCTCCTGGCGTCGCTCACTTCCTCTTCCTGTAGTCTGCGTGCTCCTGGAGAATGTGCCCCGTAACCCGTCTGGTTGCTTTGGGAGCAAGTCCCAGGGCAGATGACTGTCTGATGAGTCATCCTCTCGGGCAGGGCTGTCCCGGAGCAGGGCCATGCCTCTGAGCTCAGCCGTGGGTAAGCGGGGCCTGGTTCCTATGTGTGCCACTGACTGGCCGGGTGGACCAGGGAAACTGTGTCATCTCTCTCTCCCAAGAGAGAAACACAGCATGGATGAATTCTGTCTGAGTTCACTCTGCAGAAGCCTGAGGTCCCTTTCCCAGAAGACCATTTGATGTCCCTTCTGAGCCCAGTCAGCAACATCAGGCCAGTGTGCCTGCTGAGCACCATATATCTGATCCTGAAAGGCTCTGAAAGAAGTTTTGAAGTCGAGCCCACGCTATTTTTTTTAGCACAACTACCAACATCGGTATCTATGCATGGTTTAGCCAACTTCTTGGATTTGCTAAACTTTAGCAGAGTCCTTAAAATTGACAATTATTATAAAACAAAGAAGAGCTGGGTTGGGGATTTAGCTCAGTGGTTTCAGTATCTGCTTTGCAAGCGCAAAGACCTGGGTTCAATCCCTGGTAACCACATACAACAATGCCGGGTGTGGTGACTCTCACCCACCAGCAATCAGTACCACACACCACAGTGCCTGGTGTGGTGGCTCACGCCTGTAATCCTAGCACTCAGGAGGCAGAGGCAGGAGGATTGCTGTGAGTTCCAGGCCCTCCTGGGCTACATAATGAGCTCAGGGCCAGTCTGAACTAAAAAGTGAGACCCTATCTCAAAAAAAAAGAAAAAGAAAAGACAAAGAAGGCAAAACAAGTGGATTTTCAGTTTTATTTGAAAGAACTATGGTACAGGGAATTGAATCCAAGGTCTCTACCCTGAGCCGAATACTTAAGTTTCCCAGGCTCCCCTCCAACTTGTATCCTTCTGCCTCAGCCTCCCAGAAAGCCCAGATTACAGATGTACACCACCACCTCTGGGCCATTCATATATTTTTTAAAATACCTAAGCAACAGGGCTGCACCCTATAGAGGTTCACTGTAAGCACCGAGTGAAAAACAGTGGATTTCCTTCCCCTCTCTCAGTCCTAAATGTTGTAAGAGTGTGATGTACATTCTCCTCGTACCCGGAAACACGCGCAGTTCATTCGCGCCTGCTTTAGGTGGGCACAGAGGTTCACCCCTGTAACCCAGCATGCAGGAGCCTGAGAGAGGAAGATCGCAAGCTCCAGGCTTGCACAATTCTGTGAGAGCCTGTCTCAAAAAAGGACTAAGGGCCACTAGGAATGTAGCTCAGTAGCAAAACATGCGCCTAGTGTGCACGAGGCCTTGTGTTCAATCCTCAGTTCTGCAAAAAATAAATAAAACCTTCAAAGGGCCAGACACATAGGGGCGAGGCTCAGCCTCCCTGGGTTCGGTCCTGTCACGGCTGACGTGGGATCTTCCCGAGCAAACAGGCTACTTTAGAAAACAACAGGCTGCTTCTCAATCAACAGAAGACAGTCTCCCCAGTGCCAAAAAGTCCAGGGATTGTCTGTGCACCTGTGCTGCACACACTGTTCTTGGACTCCGTCATAAACATGTCCGCGCGGATTCCTCAGCCCCTTCATTACAGGTAGGGAAAAGCCTAATTCCTCTCCCCATCAGCTGCTGAAATCTCTCTCAATGTCAAACCACGTGCACATGGATGTAATAAATTCAGCTTTTCCCAGTGAGCAGTTAGATTCTGTCCTTGACTTTAGTCCCCAACTGCAGTCTCTGCTCTTAAATAAAGCTTCCTAAAACCCTGCTTAAATGAGTGGTTCATAACAAATCTCAGTCCCACAAAATAATTAAGTATTTAAGAACCTGAAGATGTAGCTCAGTAGTAAACCATTTGCCTAGCATGCACATGGTCCTAGGATTGATCCTCGGGGGCCACAGATCAAAAATGAAAGAAAGCTCGATGAAAGCTCGATGCATTGAGGCTCTATCATCACCCACACGGTGATGGCGAGCCTGGCACACGCGCCTCAGCGGGCACACAGCCCCAGCCGTGCCCACAGAAGCCAAGTCGCCCTAGCAGCGGGGCGGCAAGTAACAGTTGTGTTTTTCTAAACTGAAACCTCAGTATTCAGGTTTGATTCTAGCATTGGGGTTCAGGTTGCAGTTTGGACCCTCAGTATATAAAGAGGCCTCAGGTCGACTCCTGTGACTCTTCTCTCTATTCATCTAGGCCGAAAAATAAGAATGTCTGTGTCACCCCTCCTAGATTCCCTGGTCCCTCTCGAAAGCACATGTTTTTCTCATCCGTAGGTGCAGTGAATGACCCCTCATGCTTTGTAGATTTCGAATCTGCAAATTTACTTGTAATTCCATAATCATACTTAAAGGATCTTTTCAGTGATTCAGCAGTACACACCCCCGACCCCAGGTCTGGGCCGCAGTGCTACAAAGGGACGCTCCTCCTTCTTGTTCCTTTAGAATAAGATAAAGGAGGGTCTTTTCCTGCCACATTCCCTCCTTCCTGTCTTTTTTCTTGGTAATGTCGTTGTTTAAAATGGCATTCAGGCAAATGGCACTGCAGGCTGTGCTTCTAAGCATAAGAAGGCTATGATGTGGCTTCCTGAGAAAATGTGTGTGGGAGAAGCTCCGCTCGGCAGAGCTCCAGGGCAGTGGGTCCTCATCCACGTCCACGGGGAACCAACCGAGAGAGAGGCCTTTGAAGCGGGACACACAGCAGGCCATGCCTGGATTGGTCACTGGGGGAAGTAATAGGACTGAAGAGGCGCACAGAGCCCTAAGCCTGTGTCTCCATGATCAGTGCTCAGCCCTCGGAACTCAGCAGTTGAGGCCACTTTATAGAACATAACTGCCACAAGTAATAAGAATGGATACATAGGGCCAGGGATTTAGCTCAATGATTCCGGGGCCTGTCATGCAAGTGCAAGGGCCCAGGTTCGATCCCCAGTAACCACATACAACCAATGCAGGGTGTGAGGGCTCAGATCCACCAGCAATCAGAACCACATACCACACTTCCAGCGTGGTGGCTCACATCTGTAATCCCAGCACTTGAGAGGCAGAGGCAAGAGGGTTGCTGTGAGTTCAAGGTTGAGCTCAGGGCCAGCCTGAACTACAAAGCAAGACCCTGTCTCAAAAAAACTTAAAAAAAAACACCAGGTTCTACTTTCCTTTTCTTGTACTCTTTGTTTAAAATTTCCCACCAGAATTAATCATCATAAAAGATTGTGCTTGCCTTTCCTTGGACCTTGTCACAAATCGGTTTAAACTACCTGATGTCAAATACTGCGGGAGATTTTTGATCCCTGTGTTTTGGAAGGTTTTTGAGTGGTGTTTTGTTTCTGTCTAGTGTTGTGTCCCTAGCACCTGGCGCTGACACTTGCCCTTCTGCTGGACCCAGATATCCAGGCAGTTTGGAGAGCAAACTGTCAGCCCTCCTGCCTCAGTCTCCCCAGTGCTGGGATGATTAGCATCCTGCTATTTCTAACAGGGTCAGCTGCTTGTGTATCTTCTAAAAGCAACCTTCTTCTGGGTGTTTTTTTGCAAGGTCCAAGTTGCTGAGAGAGTAAAGCCCTTCACCGATTACAACCAAGTGGCCACAGGACATGTTAAACTGGTTTTAAAGCTCAACATCTACTAGAGTTTACTGAAAATAGGAGACATTTTTTCAACTGTGTTTTCAGACTGTGCAGAAGGACCACTTCCTGCTCACAAATGGAGAACTGCAATCGGCTGAGAGAGGTCTGCTGTACACCTTGATGAGGAATCTAGATCCTATAGAGGAGCAAGATGCTCTTTACTGCCTTCTGTCTCCAGGGGAGAGGAGCGAGCAGGGTCTGGCTGCGCAGCCCAGGCTGGCCTCGAACTCCTGCCTCAGCCTCCCATTGCTGGGGCTATCGCCCATTCCGTTCTCTCTTAAACAAACAGGGCTGGGGCTGTCTTCCATGTTAAAGCACATGCCTAGCACATGTAAGACCTGGGGTTCAATCCCTAGGACTAGGGAAAAACACTGAGCAACTTTGATGACAATCATAGGTAGAAATGATAACACTTACCCCTGTAGAGTTGTTAAATGAAATAATGTAAGTAATCTCCTAGTGTGTAATTTTATACATAACAGGTGTTCGATGAATATTTCTTTCCTTCTGTCATCTCAGTATCTTGACTGAGGAACCTAAGACCAGTTCACACGTGACAGTGATTCACTGATCAGAGCACTGGACCAGGAATCAGAGACTTAGGTTTGATTCTAGCTATTATGAAGATTAAGAAAAATGCTCTGGGCCAGGTATTCAGCTCCAGCAGTAATGGGTCTACCTTGGAAGCACAAGGGCGTAAGTTTGATTCCCAGTACCCACCCCCCCACCCATGGTCTTCCAGGCATGGTGGTGCAAGCCTTTAATACCAGCACTTGGGAGGCCGAAGGAAGATGGTTGCCATGAGTTGGAGGCACCCCCCAGGCTAGAGTGAGTTCAAGGCCAGCCTAAATTACAGTGAAATATTGTCTCAAAAATAACCAAAAAAGAAAAGAAAAAGAAAAAACGATCTGCCATTTTTTCTCATACTAACATGAAAGTTTGGTTCTTGGTAGCCTAGAGACCTGGCTAATCTCTAGTATTGCCTTCGGGCACAAAATTCTATGAGCTTGGCTGGAGGTAGTGGTTCATGCCTATAATCGTAGCACTCAGGAGGCTGAGGCAGGAGCCTCACTTCAATTTTTGAGGCCAGCTTGGACCCTATAGTGAGTCCCTGTTTCAAAAAGAAAGAAAATAATGAACTCAGTGATATTGCACTTGCCTAGTATATTTAAGACCTTCGGTTCAATTCATAGCAGAGCAAAGCAGAAAAAAATCCTAAGCCTGCTTGGTTGTGCATGCTGCAGCTCCGCTATTCAGGCCGACGAGGAGGAGAAGGACAGCTTTGAGTTCAAGAGTTCAAGGCCAACCCCAGCAGCATCATGATTCTTCACAAAGACTAAAGATTCCTGCACTTTCACAGCCTGACCGATAGAGGTGAGCAAAGGCAGAAGCGCTGCTCTTTGGATCAAATTAGAAACAAACTCCCAGTTTTCCAATGGGTTTTCTTGTCCTCTGGAGGCAAGACCGCGTTCCCTGCTACTGCAGGCTAAATAAAGCCCCCACTCGGCAGCCTACTTCTGGGACGATTAGCCAGTCTTGTCCTTCTGCATGGCTACCCAGAGCTGCCATTTTGTGTTATCATTGCTAGAAGAAACAGATTTGGATAGATGTGTTTTTCTTCATGAGCACCTTTCAGAAGGATCCAGGTGAGGGCAATGACTGGCTGGCCCTCCATCCTCCTCCATCCCTCCGTCCTCGCTCTCCTTTTTGCTTTTCCTTGTGAGATCAGATCGAACCTGGGGCCTCGAGATGCAGGATCCCCACACAGAGCCACCTTCCCTGCCGACTGTGCTTCCGTTCTGATTAAACCTTCCTGGCGTCCTCTTGCTCTGTGTCTGGAAGGCGCTGCTCTCAGCGACACCCCGTTCTGGCTCTCGGAGGAAATGAATTCCCTTCCCACATTTTTTACTCTTTCAGTGAGAATCTCCACTGATCACAATAATGCACACCTACAGTTGCAGCTACTCAAGAGGATGAGGCAGGAAGAACAACAAATTTGAGGCCAGCTAGAGAAACATAAGGAGATCTTGTCTCAAAATAAAAGTCTGAGGTTATAGCTCAGAGGTGTTGGGATCCTGGGGGTGAGACTAAACTTGACATAAAAACAGCTATTTTGAAAACAAACAAACAAACAAACAGCCATTTCATTAAAAGCCTCCACCTTGTATTCTGTAACTTCCCTCCAAACCCGGAACTTGTCTCCTTGAGAACTGTCCACCCAACCAATATGTGCAGCCACACATTGTATGTTTTTAGAACATACTATTCTATGGTAACCAGTGATCTAATCATTGCTATTGGCTTCTGTAATTACTTACTTCTACACTTTAACAATAAAATGACCTAATCTCTCCTGCATAGAAACCAGCCGGTAACAGGTAGGATAGTAGATTTTCCCCATACTGTGCCACAGTTTACCCATTTGCCTTCTTCCACAAAGAGGATGGCCCTCAGCTAAATAATAAAGCTCTTGGTTGGATTTTAAGATCATGTCATGTCCTGAGAGATTGTCTCAGTGGGAGTTGATCCCAACACTAGGTTCCATCCCTAGTACCAGATGTAAGTCTCCTGGTCCATATTCAAAGAAGTATTAATGACAGGACGGAATCCAGTAAAAATCAGTATCAAAGGAGGACTCATAGCTCCTCTTTGTGCAGCCAGTTAGCACGTGATGAAAACAAAGGTATCAGTTCACCTCAGCCCAGCGCCGGGGGTTCCCCCTCGTCCTGCAGCCTGAGTCCCTGATATGAACGCACTTCACGTGACCCTGTCCTGTCCGGAAGTGAACAGGTGCAGCCTTTACTCGTGCTTTTTCTTATTTCAACACTTGGGCTCCAAGGGGGACTCTTGCTATTGTTTCCCATTCCAGGTCACCTTTAAAGATTCCATGATGCTGGCTAAAAATATTTACTAAGATTTCAATCAAGACCCAGGGAAAAGGGCCAGGGATGTAGCTCAGCCGCGCTGCACCTGCCTGGGAAGCTCAAGGTCCTGAGTTCAATTCCTGGGATCAGGAAAAAAAAGGATTAAGGGAAAGCTGGCCTGGTGGTGCAGGTTGGTAATCCCAGCACCTAGGGGCTGAGGCAGAAGGATCACCAGGAGTCAAGGCTGGCCTCGGCTACGTCGTGAGTTCCAGGACAGCTTGGATTACATAGTGAAACACTGTCTCACAAAAAAAAAAAAAAAAATCAAGGGAGATATTTTTTAATTTTTGCATGCTCTAGAATGAACATCAGTGTCAGGGATATAAACCAAAATCTGTCTGATAACTAAAAATTTATGAAATAAAAATCTAAGAAACTATACATTTTTAGGTCCAAAACATCTCCTTGGAGATATTAGAAAATGAGTTGAACACCTATTTATTTACTTATTTATTTGGTCTGGTGCCAGGGATTGAACTTAAGGCCTTCCACATTCTATGCAAGCACCACCCCTAAGCTACATGCCCAGACCCCAAATCCTACTAAAATTTTTAAATTGGAAAATACCTCAATTGAAATTTTTTCTTTTTGGCCTTTTTTTTTTAAATTTGGCATTCAGAGCCACACTCTACATCCACCTCCACACCCACACATTCTCCTTTGCCTCTTAGTAAGACAAAGGTGAGTCAGACACACACATAGCTGTAAATTGTTTAAGGGTATTTTCAGTATCTGAGACTATCATTCTCTGGGGCATGACCAGAGTCCTCCTCATCTAGTTTCAATTACCTGTGGTCAACTGTGGTCTAAAAACACAGCTAGGTATCCTGAGAGACCACATTCATCTAACTTTTGTTATAGTATTTTGTCATAATTATTCTATTTTATAAGTGCAATTAATCTCCTCCTGTGCCAAATTTGTACACTAACTATATCACAGGTGTGGATGCACTAGAAAGCATACAGTATACAGGTATACACATGAGGACCACTTCCATGCAAGCCCTCAGTCATTCCTGGAGTGTCTTGGAACATTATATGCCCACAGGTAAAGAAAAACTCCTGTAATCTATTTTCTCTGAGAAAATATCTACACAGGTTTACACCATTGTCATTGGGCAAGATATATGATAGCAAAGAAACTTTCAAAAGTGCTTACGACAAGTAGCCTTAATTTTGAACAATATTTATCAGTGTGGTTCCTTAGACAAGCACACATAAAAAAAGGCTTGAGGGCCTATTAAAAATGCCAACCCTGGGGACCTCACCCCACAACCCCAGTCTTGATATTTAGGGTCGGAGACTTAACCTGTTTAACCACAGTCCTAAGTGAATCTAGTGTCATTCAGTTTGCAATATTTGTTCCTGGGTAGGAGGGAGCGAACATTCCTGACATGACTTCCCAAAAATCAGTGACAAACAAACATCTCTGAACAAGAATCCCATCTTAATGCTTGCCAATTTCTGGACTGTAAGACAAAGAAGAAGGAAATAAAAAGACTAAAGAATTTGTGATTAATAATTTTGCTATCAGCCGGGCATGGTGGTGTGTGCCTGTAATCCCAGCACTCAGGAGACTGAGACAGGAAGATAATGAGGTGGAGGACAGCCTAGTCTACACGGAGAGAACCTGTCTCAAAAATCCAAAATCGGGCCAGGGATTTAGCTCAGTGGTTCCGGCGCCTGTCTTGCAAGCGCAAGGGCCCAGGTTCAATCTCTGGCAACCACATACCATACTGGGCGTGGAGACTCACGCCCACCAGCAATCAGCACCACATACCACAGTGCCGGGAGTGGTGGCTTACGCCTGTAATCCCAGCACTCGGGAGGCAAAGGCAGGAGGATTGCTGTGATGTGAGTTTGAGATTAAGCTCAGGGCCAGCCCGAACTACAAAGCAAGACCCTCTCTCAAAAAAAAAAAAAAAAAATTCAAAATAAGTAATAATAATAAATCCAAAATAAGTAATAATAAGTAACAATAATTAATAATAATTTTTGCTATCAGATGCATGAATAACACCCTCTGGGAGTGAAAAATTCCATAGTCAAGGTTGTGTAGATATTGAGAAATCTAGTTTACAGCTGGCTATAACTTCCTTTTTATCTTCTAGCTAAAATGTATTGTTATTTATCTTCATCAGTTTAGATTTTGTCATGCAGCAAGGGCTGTTTCCTAAAATCATTGAAAAAAATTTTATTTATCAGAAGATGTCAAATGAAAAGACAGTTAAAAGTAATTAGGTTGGGCTGGGGATTTAGCTCAGTGGTTCTGGTGCTGCCATGCAAGCCCAAGGGCCCGGGTTCGATCCCCAGTAACCACATACAACAATGCCAGACACGGAGACTCACACCCACCAGCAATCAGAGCCACATACCATTGTGCCTGGTGTGGTGGCTCACGGCTATAATTCCAGCACTTGGGAAGCAGAGGCAGGAGGATTTCTGTGAGTTCAAGGGTTTCCTGGGCTACATAGTGAGCTCAAGGCTAGCCTGAACTACAAAGCAAGACCTTGTCTCAAACCCCCCCCAAACCCCCTGCTTTCTCAGTTAAAAATATCATCTTTAATATAATTTCAATTTATCAAAAAAATTAACTTATCCAAAACTTTAAAATTGTGTATTAAGGTAAACACATAGAATTGAAATCCTAATATAATTAAATTTTCCATTCTTCTACTCTTTATTCACCTGCTTACCTACATGATTTTAATGTAGTTGTAATAACAGTTTACAACACTAAGTTCCAGTTTTCTCCACTTTGTATTATTTTAGAAATATGTTTGCACATTTCTGCACAATATCAGAGTTATTCTCGGGCTATTTTTTTAATCTTTTTTTCTTTTTTGGTATCAGGATTTAAACCCACAGCCTTGGTATTTGCTAGGTGTTTTCCTTTTAAAAGATATTTCTTTAAATTCTCAGCCATGGTTTTATGAGCTCAAAGGTCATGAACATTTTTATGGGCCTTAATATATAACATGCTCCCCCTTTCCCTTGAGAAATTGTATCAACCGTTCAGGGAGAAGGGAAACACGCCTGTATTTCCCAGCTGCTCCGAAAGCTGAGATTTCAAGTTCCAGGCCAGCCTGGGCAACTTAGTTTCATTTTTAAGTGAAATTTTAAAAAGCCTCGGGGTAATAGTTCAGTGCTTGCCTAGTATAAGGCCCTGGGTTCCATCCTCAGTACCGCAAAACACGTATATCGATCTTCATTACCATGAGCTATGTGAGAAAGAACTGGCACCCTAAATAGGCTGATAAGTCTTGAGAGGATTTTTTCTGCCCGAATTCTACTTTCTTTTTGTTGCCTTAGCATGTGTATTAGTGTTTTAATTTTGATCTCTTTATTATGATCGATAATATTAAAATTATCAATATGACAATCACTCATATGAGGAGTTGATGTATATAAAATTACAGGTTTTTACAAGAACAATTTAAATATTTACCATTGATGCATAAAAATTTAAAAACATACTCGATATCATAAAATAAAAATTTTAATTTCCAGATAATAAGGGCTGGGAAATACAGTTCAGTGGCAGAACATTTGCCTACCATGTTTAAGGCATGGATTTGATCCCAAGCTCTACAAAAAACAAAATCTAAAAAACATTCCATCCAGGATGGTGATGCTGTAACCTCAGCACCTGGGAAACTGAGGCAGGAGGATCAATGTGAGTTCGAGGCCAGCTTGGACTATACAGTGAAATTCTGTCTCAAGAAGCCCAAAATAAAAATAAATAAACAAGTCAAAATTATAACTAATGTAAATTTTTTAAATTACAGATAATAAGTGATATCAGTTCATAGAAGCAAAAAAGAACAGAGTTTAACTACAGAAGAAAGTAACGCTGTCCTAGAACAGCACGTTTAACTTTTGTACACAAAAGAAAGTTAATTCAAAGATATTATCACTGAGGGGAAAAAAAATCTCAAGTTTAGAAAATTCCGGTAAGTCTCTCTTCTTTCCTTAAAAACGGCCATGAAAAGTCCACTGGAGGACCCAGATGATGAATACCAAATGTTACTAATTTCTGTAAGCATTTAAGACAACCGCGTAAGGAAGACCTACCCGACCTCGCCAGGCACGTCAGACCGATGAGCAAGTATAACTTCCGCATAAGGAAGCTGGGGCGAGTGTCACCGTGTCACCGTCTCAGAACCCTCAAGCCTTACAGCAGCGTCTCCTCTGCAGCCCTGCTGTGCTCCCGCTCCCTCCCGGAGCTGGATAACTAGAGCAGAGGTGTGTTGACTACAGGAAGTGCCAGGAGCCACTGGAGCCCCAGCCCTGTCAGATCTGACTCCTCCTCCTCTCCCTGAAAGGTCGGTACTTTCTACTGTACATAGTTTTATGCATCTTAATAGTGTAATTTACATTTGCCGAATGACGAGTTCAAAATAGTTTCATTCTTTGTGGGCGGTTTATTAGCTGTTTGGCTTGGTGTGTTGAAATCAGATGTGATTTGAGAGATTTCCCTGTCTTGTCTCATTCATTCTGATGAATGTTTGACAAAAGCACTCAGCATTCTTTGGCCTATGTA
>PVIR01019577.1:16947-31768 GCA_004026965.1 Petromus typicus
CAGGCGCCGGAACCACTGAGCTAACTCCCCGGCCCCCTTTATTTTGTTTTTTGAGACAGGGTCTCACTGTGTTGTTCAGGCTGCCCTTGAACTCACAAGGATGAGTTCAGACCATCCTCCTGCCTCAGCCTCCTGAGTGCTGGGGTCACGGGTCTGTATCACCATATTTGGCTAGCGAGTTTCTATCTGGCTAATAGTTCTTTTTGTTTTTAAAGGAAACATAAATGAATAAGCTTAAATACTGAACTATGCCACAATCTACCCACCACAAAATTAGATATAACTAAATAGCAACAGGTAGATGAGTACAGGGAATGCGGATCACGGGTAGATCTGCTGATGGTGCAGGACTTGATCCCAGAACTGTAAACAAGAGAAAAAGAAGCCCTAACTACACAGTAGATTAATTCCCTTTGTGGTGAAAGTGCTCATAGAATTAGGCTTCCGGCTGTTTTAGGAGCTTAAATGATAAAGACGATTTAGGAACATGCTTTTATCCAGAGCATCAGACAAAAGCCTCTGGTCCTCAGCACGGTCTCTGCAAGTACACATCTGGGACAGGATGTACAAGGTTACTGGTTCTGTCTGTGTCTGCTCCCTGTTTAAATAGCTGGCGAATTTTTCACAGAGAATACAGTTATCAGAACTCCCTGGAGCCAGGAGTTGGGGAGTAAGGTGCAGGGTGGGGTCTATCTTCTTCTTTGCCCTTATTAAAATGTTTTATTACGACAGTAGTTCAATCACAAAGTTGTCCAGGCTGGGCTGCGTTCTCCTCCCCCAGACCTGACTGGCTTTTCACCATTCTGTGTATAAACTAGGCACATTGGTCATACCTGTCATCCCAGCACTTGGGAGGCAGAGGCAGGACAATTGCTGTAAGTTCAAGGGCTGTATATGAGTTCAGGGCCAGTCTGAACTCCATACTGAGAACCTGATGCAAAAAATAAATAAATAAAAAGTTTTGTATATAGGTTTCTATGTCACATCTGACTTTTTGATTGTGAAGATTGAGTTGGAATCCTGCATCTTCCACTTGTTAATTAAGCAAAAGCATTTAAGTTCTTTACCTCTCAGTCTTTTCACTTGTAACATAAAGATAAGTTCACCTACCTCACAGGGATATTAAATGGGATCTACCTGCCCACATGTCCCACCTGGCCCTTCCCTTGGTGAGACTGAATTTCACATGAGGTTTTGAGAATGGGGCCTCTGGGTCAGTCTCAGTATTCTGGGTGAAAGGATTTAGTGTGCTTTTAGCCTATTTTTTAAAATCTCCTGCTTACAGAACTGTAAAAAGGAATATCAAATAGGTGACCTGCCAGCTTCTCTGTTTCCCTACTTCTGCTTCTACTGGGCTAATTTGCAAACACCAGCTCTGCGGAACAAATGGCACATTGTTCCCACCTCTCTTAGGCAGGGTGATGGAATGTGTTACTCCCTGCTGCTGTGTCGGTGGGTCGGAGCCTTTGCTTGATAAATATTTGTTTAGTTCCTTGGGTGATGCTTATCGAACACTCACTGTACACGTTGTCAAGCGTCACTCTCAGCTTTGAGTGCAGATGTTCTCCTAACTATACCATGTGCTCTGTAGTCTAGAATCAGCTCAAGAAACTGTCCTTTCTATTTTAGATTAGTGATTAATATAAACTATAGGAAATCCTGCCAAGTTTTGTGGCAGATACGTGTAGTCCAGATACTCAACAGGCTGAGGCAGAAGGATTCTGGGTTAGAGGGCCGCCTGGACTACATCGTGAGTTCCAAGCCAGTCTAGATTACACAGAGAGACTCTGTCTAAAAAAAAATAAATAAAAAATTTAAAAAATCATTCCTAAAGATGAAGGGAGAGGAGAAGGGAATGGGGCTGGCTGTGAAGAGCTAACCTAAGAATCCTTTCTGTGACGCTGGAGTTGGAACCTAGGGCCTCCCGTGGTGTGGCAGGAGCTCGATCCCTGAGCTAGTACAGTTCTTCATGCTAGAGAGCACTGTGGATCAGTGCGGCGGCGCGGGTAAGCTTGGACATGAACCGCACGCGCACGCGCATGCGCGCCTGTCACGTGCCCAGAACCTGCGGATTGGACCCTTGGTGTGTCTTCCAGCTCACCAAGACTTCTTCAGTCTTGGACTCATAAATGATCCCAGCTCCCTCGGATCAGTTTTCCTCGCTTCTAAAGTAGGATCTGTACTGTTTTCTTTCTCTATAACCTAGATATACTTGCCACAAGGACAGGGGAGACAGGGAAGCAAACTCCAAATGGGTGGACAGGACAGACAGGTCCAAGTGGAACCAAGAGCCAGAGACAGTGGCTGTGTCCCCACCCTCCCTGGCACACTGAAACCCTTTGTCTCCCTGACCCTGCAGCCTCTCGCCTGTAATTCACGTTTGGAAGGCTATTGCCTCAGTTCGTATCTTACAAGATTAGGGTGACTCCTACAAACCACACAGATATTTCACTTCCTCGTTCTTTCATTCATCTGACATTTCTTGTCCTTCCATGGAGAGAAATGAGAACTGGGCGTGGTTTTACTTCCCTGTAAGCCACGCTCCTCCAAAGGCAGAGGCAGATGGATCGGAAGCTCAAGCCCAGACAGCAGTTTAGCGGCTCCGCCAGAACTCATTTCAAAATAAAAAATAACAGACAGGCTGAGGATGTAGCTCAGTAGTAAAATGCTCTGCTAGGATGCATGAATTCAACTCCCAATTATAATATAATAAGATAGAAAAAGAAGAAAGAAGTAAAATAGAGAAACGGGGGGATGGAGTATGTTTTCTCTCGAGACAATCATTATCAGCCAGTGATGAAAACAATGATATTTTGAGATATGCACATACATTCTATAGGATGACAGAACGGGAAACAGTAAGATGTTGGGTGTCTCAGCAGCAGAAGGCATCAGAAAAGCTTTACAGAAGGGTCCTTTGAACTGGGTTCCAAAAATCACACAGCAGTTTGGGAGGAAGTGGGGGGAGGGGCGTTGCAGGCAGGAACCACCATGGGGGCGTGGCCTGAGCATTGTTGCTGGAGATGATGGAGCAATTTTTTTTTTTTTTTAAGGTTTTTTGAGACAGGGTCTCGCTTTGTGGTTCAGGCTGGCCCTGAGCTCAGCCTCAAACTCACATCACAATCCTCCTGCCTCTGCCTCCCGAGTGCTGGGATTACAGGCGTGAGCCACCACGTCCGGCACTGTGGTATGTGGTACTGGTTGCTGCTGGGTGTGGAGACCCACACCCAGTATTATTATGTGGTTACCGGGGAATCGAACCCGGGTCCTTGCGCTTGCGAGACAGGTGCCAGAACCACTGAGCTAACTCCCCAGCCCCCCGAACCACCTCTTTTGGAACCAGCATGGGCCACTTAAGGGGTTCAGTGGTCGCAGTAGGCATTTCTCACTCAAGCAGTAGGGTGTTTCTCTCTCCCAGCTACTCTTCCTAGAGCCCCCCCAAAGCCAATGCCAGGGTTGCCCCAGAATTTGTATTTTAAGTTAGACCACTTTAAACAAACCTCCCAAGTTTGTTGGAATCAATCCAACCATTTCTAGCGGCTCCCTAATAGAAAGAGACAGAAACTTAATCTATAAATTGATTTTATAACCTCCAAGAGGAATGTAACAGAGACATGGAGAAGGGTGGCACCTCGCCGGACGGGTTGTCCCTTTGGGAGTTGGTGGGCAAGGGCACGAACAGTGGCTGCTCATAGCCAGTTATACTCATGTTGTGGTTTCTAGCTAGATGCCCCCCCACATACACACACGCTCGGTCTCCTGTCTCACACACACACACACACACACACACACACACACACACACACACACACACACGGTCTCCTGTGTTCAGAGGTGGGACTTGGGGTTAGGGTAAGAAGGGAATACAGCTGGCTTGAGGTTGGGAGGAGGGTTTGGCGGAGGAGGCGGGTCAGTGGGGGCGTGACCTGGAAGCGTTTACCTCCTCCCGTGCTCTTCTTTCTGGATGCTGGGCTGCGAACAGCTCAGACCCCTGCGCCGCGCCACCAAGCCTCGGAGTCCTCCAATTATGCACTGAAATCTCTAGGAACCACAAGACAAAATAAACTTCTCTCTGCGTAAGTTGTGGGCATCAGATATTTTGTTCCAGCAAGTAGGAAAGTAACGAAGACAACAGGACAGTTTTCCATTGCTGACACCCACTACTTAGAGGTGGAGAAGTTTATTTTGGCTCACAGTTTCCAATGCGTTACTCCATGATCAGCTGGCTCCAAGGGGGAAGCATCATGGCAGAGGGTGTGGTGGAGGAAGCTGCTGACTTCATGCCGCCAGGAAACTGAGTGAGAAGGGAAAAGCCTAGAGGAAGGGCCAGAGACCAGATGCAGCGTGATCAGACAACAGCCTTGGCCTCTTTATGCCAAAGTGAATGATCAGAAAACTTGTCCGTGTTGACTGCAAACAGCTCAGCCTGCCTCATGGCTAGCTCGTCACTGGCGCTACCTAAGCCTGTTTGTCAGCCTATAAAATGGGATTAATAAAGCCTGCCTTTCAGATCTGTGGGCTGATTAAACGTCTTCTCAATGGCAAAGGACCTTCACAAGGCCCGGCAGGTGTTTCCTTCCTTCTCATACTTTGGATGTCCTTTAACTTAGCTCTTCAACTCTCCACATTTTTCTCTGGTCTGCTCACTCTCATCTCTCCTTTTCTACATGGAAACATCTCTTCAGGTGGAGAAGAAATAGGGGGACAAGGAGGTGTAGCTTGGTGGTAGAGTACGTGCTTAGCATTTGTGAGGTCCTGAGCTGACTTCCCAGCACCACCTAAATAAACAGAGCTTGGGCTTCTGACACACGACTGTTTTATAGGAGAGTATACGTACTTCAACAAGACAATCACCACTCTCTGTGTATCTCTTCTCAAATTTCCTCTGCCTATTTTGCTTCTCTTTCTTCTGGAAGGCCCAGCCCCCTTTCCTTCGCTATTTCAGCTTTGAACACTTGAGGCTCTTGTTCTGTACAAGGCTTCCTTCTTTTGCATATTAATAAATTTGTTAAATTTTTTTCTGGTTGGCCATTGGACATTTATTACATAAACTGAAATCATCAAGCCTCCAGGGAGAAGAGATCCATTAAAAACTTCTGTACACGCGGTGTTAGCCGTGCTTCAGGACTCAGCGAGGCGTCGGGGCTCACGCAGGACTGGCATCTTCCCTCCAAGATCTGCCGTCTGCCCATCAGGGTTGCAGCATAATTCCATCAATCGCGGTCAGAGTTTGTGCAGTCTGGGAAACATATGTAGGGCATGAAAACCTCTGAGGATTCCCAGGACAGCTTAGGGGAGGCGAGTTGATCAGTGTAGTTCTCCTTAGCTCTATTGCACCTTGCACCCTGCTTTTTCACAGCGGCCAACAATTCTGTGTTGTAATTTGCAATTAACTGTGTCCGTGTCTCTCCCGGGAGACGAACCTCCAGCGCACCAGACGCGCTGGTATTCATGCAGCGGCTCACCCTCCAATAGTGCCAGTAGACAGCTTTGTGATCTTAGGCAAACTATTTGTTGTGTTACTTTCTGTCGCGAGCAGAAGGGAAGGTCGGAAGGAGGACCGTACACAGAAGTAGGTTTTACTCTTTACACATAGAGCTCGCCAAAGGGTCCTGTCACAGTCCGAGAGTCCCAAGGTTCGTATCACTGGATTTCCCAGGTTCGGTCCCGGTCCGCTGGTGTGAGTCCGTCGCGAGGAGTCAAACGTCCAGCGGAGTCTCCAGCAGAGTCTCCGAGGTGTCTGCCTTCTCTCGGTCGTGGCCGGTTTTATGCCGGTTTTGGCGGAGTTAGGGCTCGGTGTCTGTTCTTTACTGATAAGGTGTCCGTTGTAGTTTGGCGCGGGCGTCAAGTTTGAAAGTCGCCCGTTTTACATCTTGCAGGTCTGAGGTCTGGTTACAGCTCAGAATGCTATCCATACATCTAAGCCTAGTTTACTACGTTTGAACATTTTATCATCCCACTCAACTAACATATGACCCTGTTCTTATTTTATTTTGGTGCATTTCTCCACGTCAGGGGTGGAATGTAGAGAATACATTTCTTATGGTCTTATACTCTCCACACTTACCTTTCCTGGTTTATAAAAAGATCATAACATCCCTATAGCATTCGGTTTTGGGGCGAAATGGAGACAAACCAAAGAGCGTCTAAGACAATAAAGGTGTGTTAATTAACCTGGCCTACTTTGACAGTGTGCACTCAACAATCGAACACCAGCGGAGCTCAGGCCGGAGAATGTTTGCTCCAGAGCCGCACAAGGCAGCACACGTGGTCTGTGGGCCTTGTCCCTCGGGCAGACTCAGGACTGGCCGAAGAGAAAGTCCCTCCCACACCCTCCGGATCTCGTCAGTGGTTGGCTTCGAGCCTCGCGCAGGCTTTCTGTTGCTAGGCTCCAGGGGCGGGGGCGATGCCAGGCTGCGCGTGCGCAGCTTGGGAGTGAGGCTTTCCGGTCGGGCGGGAGGAGGTGACGTCAGAGCGGTGGCGGGCGGGCTGCGGCCCCTTTGCGCGGGGAGTGTGGCGTGCAGGGGCCCTGGAATCGCGTCACACACGAGCGACTGAGCCTTGCCAGTGTGGGCCGAGGCGGGGAAGGCGGCAGCGGCGGCGACAGCTCTGGGGTTTGCGTCTCGGGGTGTGTCGGCCGCCGCTGCTGCTTGGGCTTGGTATGTACAAATGGCTGGTTAGGATCCTCGGCACCATTTTCCGATTCTGCGACCGCTCGGTGCCCCCTGCCCGGGCCCTGCTGAAGAGGCGGCGTTCGAACAGGTGAGAGGGAGAAGGGCCGAGCGGCCCGTCAGCCCGGCGTCCCCTCCCCCACGGGCCGCGGGAGCCGGGGCGGGAGGAAGGCGCTCGCGTCCTCCGAGCGCCGGCGGGGCCGGGGTCTTTCGGGTCCTTGTCGCGGTTCTCTGCTCTTGGGCTGGAGACGAAGGCACGCTGCGCGGCGGCCGGGTGTTTCGCAGCGCGCTCCCCCAGGTGTCATCTGCGGGCGGTGGAGCGCGGCGGAGGGAAGTGACATTCGGAGCTTTGCCCAAAGTCGCTCTGACTGCAAGCTCTGTTCTCTTAGCACTGGGCAACAGCAGCTGTCTTGTTCTAAAACAGCTGTCAAACTGTGTATTTGGGGCCGGAAAGGGGAGGGACCTGGTGGTGTGCTCTAGAATTAATAAGAAAATACTAGGTGCCACCTTCCTTTAGAAAAATCACCAGCATAAAAAAAACAACTAGCATGAACTCAAAAAAATTCAGTTAAAATTTGGGGAAGCTGCAGATTGCTCTTACGTGGCTTCTGCTGCCTCGCTTTTCTCATTTGATAGTGTCCTCCCTTGCTTAAGAATTAATCTAGAAAATAAAATACCAAACAAATCCCATACACCTCCTAATTTTTGGTGATCTAATTTCTTAATTTTCGTTTTCTTTATTTTGTGGTACTAGGCCAGCCGCGTTGGGCGCGATGCCGCTGAGCCACACCCCCGACCTAATTCTCTGCCCTTTTCTCTCTTCCCTAGCTATTCCCTCCCCTCTTCCCTTCTTGTTTTCCTTAGAGCAACACTAAGTTGTCCAGGTTCAAGCACTGTTTCTGCCTTGGCTTCCCAAGTAGCTGGGACTAAAAGACCTGGCTAATTTCACTTTTTAAGCCTCAGAGTCAAGGGAGGTGGGCCAGAGGCTGCCATCTGGGAGCTTGAGAAGACAAAATGACTAATGCCCACGTCTCAGATGGAGGTCATTGATGACACTGACTGTACACTAAATTCTAGGCTGCATTCGGAGACAGTTCATTGATTGGTCCTTTCTGTCTTTGGTAAGGTTGCTAGTGGGATCACTTGAGAACGAGTTATAAAGTGTTTTCACTGATGCTTCACTTGTATGATGACATTGAGCAGGGTTTGGGGCCTGGTATGTATTGAAGAAGGGACTGTTAATTCATCCTCTTTAAACTAAGAGATTGAGATTCTAAATCTTACTCCCCAACTCGAGATTGAGCCCAGGGCTTTTGCATTGAACTACACTCCCAGCCTTTAAAAACATTTTCTTTTTTTTTTCATGTTGACACAGGGTCCAGTTCAGGCTTGAAATTTTGGTTCTCGTTCCTCAGCTTCCCAGAATGCTGGAATCACAGACCTGCTCCACCCAGCCCGCTCTTTATTCTCTCTTTTTGGTGTTAATTTGATTCAGAGTAATATGAATTTGACAGTCAAGCTCCTGTTCTTTACCATAGGCTGCCACATCTCACATCTAAAAAACTCTTTATCTCTTGGGGATGTAGCTCAGTGGTAGGGTGCTTGACCTACCATGTATTCTAACTCAACCCCCGCTGGAACCCAGCACCACAGTAAAAGAAAAAGACTCGTTATGTATGTCGACCAATCTGCAGTCGTAATGAAGGTCTTGATGCAGTGTTTAAATTTATAATTCAGGTTGGCCTGATGGCACAAGCCTGTCTCCCAGCACTCAGGAAGCTGAGTCAGGAGGATTCTGAGTTTCACGTCAGCTTGAGCAACATTCCAAGCTCAAGGCTAGTCTGGGCAACAAGCATGACTTTGTCTCAAAAAACAAAAAACAGCTTAAAGTTATAATCTCTCTTGGTATCTCACTCTGTTCAATTTTTTTCTAAAATTTTTTCTAAATTTTCTCTCAAGGATTCAGAAAACTGAGTAATAGTGTACCATATGCCTTTAACTCTCTTTACATAGGGCTCTAAAAACTTCCCTGGATCCCAGATTCTTTATCACTGAAATGGTCCCATGATTAAAATGCAGTTAAAGATAACACCTTTTTCTAGCTAAGAACTGTCTTTTAACACTACTTATATTGTCATCTGCAGTAAAAGATAAACTTTTGCTGCAGATGACCTTTTAAAAGGAAATTGTTTAGTTTTATTACTTGAATTTTAGCCGGGTTACAGATTGTTTTTTTAAGTCTCTCAGTTGAAACTGTATTGTTAAATCCTCAGATGCTAAAGGCTTACATAGAATAGCATTAATTCTCTTTTAAAATGTCTGTTGGGTCATATTTTATATCAGAGTGTATTGAAGAGGATTATGTTGGACGATGTGAATAGGAGGGTTGGTTTGTTTGTTTGTTTGGGTGTGGGATACTGAACCAGGGACATTGTATGTGCTAAGCACATATTCTACAACTGAGCTAGAAGTCACAGCCTTGAATACTTAAGTTTATTTATAGAAATAGGTGTATGTCCGTATTAATACATGTATATTTACACTCTTTCTTCTCAGCTCCGTGTTTTCTACAGTGGACTCTGATGAAATACCAGCTAAAAGACCAAGATTAGGTACGAAATATAAATTTTTAAAATTAGTTTGTCAAAAACAAAAATTTATGTGGGATAAAATTCAGCAGGGGAAAAGTATCCGGAGTGACAAGTCTCTTTCTGTTTCTTTCCCCCTCTGTTGTTCCCAGGGGTAATCGCTGTTACCAGGGTAGATCAGGGTTTGTACTGGTGTGCATTTTAAAGTTCTAGATCTTGGTGTCAAGAAATGATGCTTCTTTAATTTTGAGAAGGAAACACTGTAAAAACTGCTTCAGCCTGAGTGATCAAGTTCAGATGGCTGAGTGAACCAATCTCATGGTCATGAATCTTTTACTTACCTATAACTGAAGAGTTGGAAGAGATTAAAACTAGATGAAAGGGAAAGGGCACAGTAGAATCCTATATTTCTGTTTTTCAGCAGTGCCTAGAAATTTGTGTCTACTCCAGATGTGATAGTTGAGTGTGGACCTATGTTAATATTTCATTTAAACCCAGTGAATACTTACTGAGCATGTCTCAGTGCTCAACAATGTGTTAGAGTCTGTAACAAATACAAGAACGGGTAACTCAGGGTCTCAGCATTTAAGGGCCTTCTATGAGTATATGGCAATGGGTATGCAATGAGCACTGAATAATGAGGACCCTCGGGAACTAAGAAAGGTAGAGTAGTAATGCAATTTAAAACTGAGAGTCTCAGTAAAATTTTTTTTGACATAGGGTCCCACTGTGTGATTCAGGCTGGTCGCAAACTCACAGCAGTCCTACTTCCCAAATGCTGGGACTGGAGCCACATGCCACAGCGCCTCAGCCATTAAGGTTTTCCTGAAAGACAGACTGTAGAAGGGAACCTAATAAGCCACAGAGAAAGTGGTAGAGAGCAAATAGGATTCTGGTGAGTTTGTAAAAGTCACTAACCTCCTGACCAGTAGATTGGCCTGTGAGAGTGGCCACGGAGCCTTTGAAATGTGGTTAATTTGAATTTTTAATTTTAATTAATTGAAATACAATTAGCAGATAACCACATATGGCTTCCAGCTACTTTGTTGGGCAATACAGCTCTTGGTTGCTTTTGAGAGGAGAAAAAGCAGGAGTAAAAGGAAAGAGAGAGGATGTCGGAGTAACAGACGCATGATTTCACAGGTGAAAGGAATTTTGGGAGGTCAGCGTAGTCTGGTGTCAGGAAAATAAGGTTGACTTTTCTCATTGTACTGGTGAGATAGGCCTTCCTTCTTCCTTTTAAAAAACCAGCGAGATCCTTTGACATAATCAACACAGTTTGTAGGAAATCGAAACTTACAATAATTTTTGTGGCTACTGTTTCCTGTACTACCAGGAGCGCCTCTTCCCCCTGGATGAGGGCTGCGGGTGGACGTCAGCCTCTCACTTAGAAGCTCAACGGAGTAAGGTGCTGTCCCTCAGCGTTGCCACGGGATAACTTGGAGTTCTTTTTAATTCTGAAAACAGTAGCAGTTTATTTGCACACTTTGTTGCATTTAACTTTTATCAAGTAGCAAATTATTTTAAGCTGTATTCTGCTGTATCTGGCATCATGTTGTCCCGTTTGCTTAAGTTATGCACTTAGCTTTCTGAGAAGTGTACTATATATTCAAGGAGCTCTTACTGCTTAGATCCATCATTTTGGGTAATTTTTCTGTGAAGCAATAACTGGTGTATTAGAATACCCTTAGTTATGAGATAGAAGGGTATTCTAGAAAACATGTGGGGAGTGAGAAAAAAGGTAGTATAGTAAGAAGAGGAAGTGGGAGCGTACTGAAACATAGCCTTCCTCCTTGTTTGCTTGTTTTGTGTTCTCCGTTTGGGGTGACAGGAAGAGGTGAATCTGAGGCCTTCCTACAGAGCCAGCCCAAGAGAGGGGTGGGCTTGTTTCACTGTAGATGGCTAAGTGCTGTGTGCTCCACCCAGCCAGGATAGAGAAGGGCTCAGTGAGTAGTTACCTGCCTGAGAAATAAGGACCGAGTAGCCAATGAATGACAGAACTTCCTTACTTCTGAAATACCCATGCTCCGTGTTCCTTGTTTAATTATATCTTGTTCTCTGGTAAAGATGTATTTCATATATTCCAAGACACTCACTGCTTAAGAGCTACTATCACAGAACATTTCTTTGTGAATCAGTTTGTCATTTACTGAGGGAGTAGTCTCATGTTTTTATAGCATCTCTGATATTTATTAAAAAAACAAAAATCACAGGATTGGAATTCTGCTTATTTAGTTATATAAAAATATTTTTGTAAATAATTTTTTATTGCAGTGCTTGAAATAGGTCTTTTAAAAAAATTAAGGGAGGTTCTTTGCAAGACATAACCTTTTCCACTAGAACTTGATTATTTATAGTTTGTTGGCACTTTCTAGATTGCTTTATTCACCAAGTGAAAAGCCATCTCTACAATGCCACCAGCTTGTTTGGATTCCCATTGCAGCTGACCACGAAGCCCATGGTGACTTCTGCTTGTAATGGGACACGGAATGTGGCCCCATCCAGAGAGGTTAGTGGGGTGAAACTCCACTGGGGAGACTGATGTCTTTGTTTTATTTGGTGCTGGGAACTGAACTCAGGACCTGGTGCATATTCGGCAAGAGTTCTGTCACTCAATTAATTACAGCTTGTGCCAAAGGCTGCTGACCTTTGTACTTAATAATTAAAGTTACATTTTAGAAATATTCTCTTTGGGGTAGAATATATAGAATAAATTCTTTCTAGAAATGTTCAGGTCTTTATTCTATAAAGGGAAAAAAATTAAAGGATAAAATTTAATCATTTAAAAAATATTTGTAGAGAATGTTGGCTGAGTGTGGTGGTCTGCTCTTGTCATCCCAGCACTCAGAAGGCTGAGGCAAGAGGATCACCATGAGTTTAAGTCCATCTAAGGCTACACATCCTGTCTTAAAAAACTTTTGAAAAGAATAGTATTGCTTCTGATTTTCTTAAGTATATTTATAGATCATGAAATTGTCAATTTTTATATCATTTAAAGAATCTTGGCAAATTAGATCTTTGAGCTTGATATCACTTCTTTGAGCTAAGAAATAATTGCTAAGAGTGATCTTTTTAAATGATAAACTTATTTCACTTGTAAAATTTAAATGCTACAGAGACAATTCTGTTTGATTTTAAGGTATTTTCGAACTCCTCGTCTTGTGAATTGACAGGTTCTGGATCCAGGCACAACATGCTGAAACTGGGTGAGGCGGTCAAAGTAGTTTTGCTTCTTTGTGCTTTCTTCTGCCCATTTCCCCAAGTTCTGAGAAGAAACAAAAACACTGAGTTAGGTTGGCATGAGAATAAAGACATATTTTGGCTACCATTCTAAAAACCAGATACAGATGGAGTAAGTACCATTATCTGAAGTGCTCGGGACCAGAAGTACTTCAGAGTTTGGAGCTTTTAGATTTTGGAATATTTGCATGAATTTTACTGGTTGAACATCCCTGACCCAAAAATCTGAAGTCTGTAGTAAGAAACTTTTGAGCAGCAATAATTAAATTTTCAGGTGAGGATCTGAATTTGGACCTTTCCTTTAGAATTATTGTCTGTGAATTTACTGCTGTGTTTTCTGTTTGCTTCTCAGCACCCTTACTATGACCTAGATCAAGCCTCAGTCATTTAAAAAAACATTTCCTGAGAGCTTACTCTGTGCTAAGCACTGTGCTAAGTTATTATCAGTAACAACCAAGTAATGAAACCTGTCCTTGCCTTTGAGGGACTCATCATCTGCTTAGTGAGCAACATTAGGCTCCCACTTCCTGCCCTTGTATGAGTTAAAGGCTTTCCCATGTCATCATTAGATCCTGCAGTAAAATGGCAGTTACTGTATAGACAGTACAAAATGATATGTTGGGAAAAGTAGGGAGAAGCCAGAGTTCTGAGAAATGGTGCTGGTGTCTGCTGCGTGGTGAGACTTGTAAAGTTCTAGAGGAAGGCAAGGAAGTTAGGAAAAGGACAGAGCTGTGTATTAGCTTCCTCTTGCTAGGACAAAATGCCTGACATCCACAGTTTAAGCAGGAGAGCTTTGTTGTGGCTCACTATTTCAGAGGGTACAGCCCGTGGTTGGCTGTCTCTGAGAAAGAAAGGGCATTGCAGAACCTGGTGAGGAAAGCTGCCCACTTGTGCGGCCAGGAAGTAGAGAGAGAAGAGCCAGAGCCGGAAGTACCCCTGCCAAAGACTTCCCCGTGACCCACCTCCTCCCGCTGGTCTAACACCACACTCAGCTGTGAATTCCAGTGTATTATCTACTGACGGTTCAGCACCTTCCCATGCTCACCTCTCAAAACATAAGACTTTTGGGGAACATTCTATATGTAAACCATAAAGGGATACTAGAAAAGTAGTGGGCTCAAAAGTGTAAGAAGCTAAGAAAACGATGTATACCTTCGAGTTCTATGTCTCACATCCTCCTGGTAAAGCACCTCTGGTGCAGAGAAGGCCAAGGAAAAGTAAACACAGACCCCTGTCTGAGGTGCTCCTAAATGATTAGAACAAGGATATTTGAATTCTTTTACAGTGGACTCTTGACTTACAAACTGAGTTCATTCATGAGGGCTGGTTGTAACTCAGGCTGGTCAGTGAAGGCTCAGCTCCTCTCACAGCCTTCAGTCTCTCCTGTACACAGTCAGATCTGAGAGTCCTCGGAGAGACACTGGCCTGGGAGTTCTGGTTAACCCCACACAGGAGAGGATGCTGCAGTGTTCCTTCCAGAGCTCTTTAGATCTGTATGAAACCATCTGGAAACACAAGCAGCCAGCATTCACGTCGTAACTCAAGACTTTGATCATAAGTTAAAACTAGAATTCTGATCATAATCCAAGTTGTTCTTATGTCAGGCCAGTTGTAACTCAAGGGTCCACTGTATTTCATTGTAGAAAGTTGATGCAAGGTGAGTTTGATCTATTCATGTTGTTTGAATATTGATTTACTGTTACAGTGCTAGGGATCAGACTCCGCACTTCATGGATGCTAGGCCAGGACTCCCCCAAGGAGTTGCATTCCTAGCCCACATTAATACTCTTCATTAACATTTCACAGCATGTATGCTGGATTCAGGTACTGTCTATTTGCAGAATCCTAAAAAATAATATACTTAGCTCTGTAATACAATTTGCTTAGAAATTTTTGTCCTAATGCAGGCTGTTCACAAAGGTTTTTTTCTTTCTTTCTTTCATAATTGCAAATACATTCTTAAGGTAATAAATCTCCTAATGGAATAAGTGACTATCCAAAGATCAGAGTGATGGTAACACGAGATCAGCCACGGAGAGTCCTGCCTTCCTTTGGGTGAGTGTCAGGTTCTGCCTGCCTGTAAGTGGACACTCAGCACCTCTCGGGTGCTTGCTCCTGTTGCACATCTCATTTTGTTCTTCTGTGTACTCTGAGCTTAGTGTCTCACAGCTAGTGAGAATGTGAATTTTTCAAGTTTTTGATTTCTTTTTTTTTTGAGACAGGATCTCGCTTTGTAGTTCCGGCTATCCTTGAGCTCACTATGTAGCCCAGGCGAGCCTTGAACTCACAGCAATCTTCCTGCCTCAGCCTCCTGAGTACTGG
>PVIR01019578.1:0-31920 GCA_004026965.1 Petromus typicus
GTAGGAAGAGATTTTTTAAATACATCATCACCACTAATTGCTTTACTTGATTCTCTAGGAAAATGTGGAAGAGGGGCGAGCAAGTATCTACAAGTCTGTCATCACCAACACCAGCAAAGAAATGTCTTGCTTCAGTGACTTTCCGATGCCTGAAGACTTCCCAAACTTCCTGCACAATTCTAAACTCCTGGAATACTTCAGAATTTTTGCCAAAAAGTTTAATCTTCTAAAATACATTCAATTCCAGGTACTGTACTTTGGGGGCATCAGTTTCTCTTTATTAATCCAGTTCCCACTTAAATTGTTTTTAAAAAACTACTCTGGTTATGAAAAATCTGTGAATAAATTACTTTGCTCCTATTTTTGGTCCAAATATACAAAGATGATACTAAACTCCAAAAGTAATTACCCCTGACATTGTAAACTGTTTATATTAACAGAGGATAGTCATCTGTTAGAGTTTAAATGATGATAATATTAATGGTGCAACTACATTTAAATCATTGCCATATATTACCCTTGAATGTTGCTAGCCTCATTTCCCTTGAAAGGATGTATGGAAAAAATTCAAACTTCTGTTTATTTTTTTAACTTCTCTATAAAAGTGAGGTTTCTTAGATATGTGTTAAATAAACTCCCTACTCTCTTTTCATTTCAGACATCTTTGGAAATAATTTTTGTTAGTTGTTTTTCTTGGATGCAATTTCTAGCAACATTAAAATGGTCAGGTCATTTTGAAATATGAACAGTCCACAGCAAAAGCCACAATATTTTCTTTAAACATGCTGCATTTTTACTAATAATATATATAAAATAAATTTTAAATTGTATTTCTGGATAAATAACTGCTACTGGAGTTTATTTTTTTTAACACATCTCATTTTCTAAGTAACTAGTTTTGTAATACCACACATGTATCATACTTACTGTATAATAGTAGACAGGGATTTTGGGGGGATGAGACAGGGTCTCAACATGTACTCCAGGCTGGCCTTGGACTCACTATGTAGCTCAGGATGACCTCAAACTCACAGCGATGTTCCTGCCTCAGCCTCCTAAGTACTGGAATTTACAGGCATGTACCACTGCACCCAGCACTATATAGTAGTTTATTCTGATAGAAGTCCATATCTATAAATACTTTAAAATGTCCAGTTTTGTTAATGTAGTTTTCCCTCATTTCTTGATATGTCTATCCTATGAATGATAGATGTTTTTCAGTATTAGAAGTTTTTTTTAGGTCTTTGTCCACATATTGTCATCTTCCGAAATGTAACTCACATTATCTGTCATTTTAGAGATCATGTTAAAGTTGCAAGAGATTTCTCTTGGTTATTGTGTGATTGTGACAGTTTTCTGTAGAGTTAAGAGCAGTTAGGCTGAGTTATTTCCATTTATTGATGTCTGAGCTTATAGAAATATAGATGCTAAGGATCAGTTTAAGAAGAAGCCCATAACAATATGGCCAATGGTTCAAAAATATTAATGCAAGTACTGTATGAAAATGTCTTGTCATTCACTGAAATTCACTCTGATGATAATCTATGGTGCATCATAAATTAATAAAATGAATGCCTCTTCATACAACAAAACCAAGTGGAAAAACTATAAAACTTAAAACTAAAAGACACTGCAATGTTAAGTTTAACATGTGTGTTAATAACCTGGAGAGCTTGATAAGAATATGAATTCTGATTCAATGAGCACAAGGTGAAGTCTAAGATTCCACCTGCCTAACAAGCTCCTGGGTGAGGTGGTCCTTCAATCATATTTTGAACAGCAAAGACATGCGGTACTTTAGTTAATATAATATTCTGAACTACAGATCTGAAAGCTTTACTGTCATGGGAGAACTGTGTGCATATTTTAAAGCCCTTTCACAAGCTTTCTACTTCTATTCCATTCTGCACTATTCTATTCCACACTTTTAAAACAGATAGCTGTAAAAATTGCCAACCCAATATTTTGAGCAACATCTGAAAATTTTGTAAAGTATATTGTAGTAATCGGTTCTTAGTCACTCTAACAAAATAGTGAAATGTCTTACTTTAAAAGAGGGAAGGTCTGAGGCCGGGGAGTTAGCTCAGTGGTTCCGGCGCCTGTCTTGCAAGCGCAAGGACCCGGGTTCGATTCCCCAGTAACCACATAACAATACTGGGTGTGGAGACTCCACCCAGCAGCAACCAGTACCACATACCACAGTGCCGGGCGTGGTGGCTCACGCCTGTAATCCCAGCACTCGGGAGGCAGAGGCAGGAGGATTGCGATGTGAGTTTGAGGCTGAGCTCGGGGCCAGCCTGAACCACAAAAGCGAGACCCTGTCTCAAAAAAAAAAAAAAAAGAGGGAAGGTCTGATTCTAGTCACAGTCTCAAAAGCTGCAGCTTGTGGTGAGTTGACCCCAATCTCACGGCAATTGGACCAGTGGGGAGGTCGTGTGATCATGGTGGAGACTGGTGAGGCAGCACTGTCTACTGGTGCCTAAGAAACAAGACAGAGGAAGGACCTGAGGCTCAGTCTTCCCCCTCACAGCTACGCCGCAATTCCTAAATTCCTCCCTTGAGGCCCTGCCTCTTCAGGTTGCACTGCATCTCTTCAGGGGACATGTATTCAAACCATAGAACATATATGGGAGATTTCAATACTTGCAAACAGTAGGAGATACCTGTCATTCCTCTAAAGGGTGACAAGTTGTGCTTCGATTTGACGTTGTTTCTTAAATACAATGGATATGAAAAAGTTACGAACACTTTTCAAAATGAATAGACCTCCCGACAATAAATTATTTCATTCAGACAAGATTTTGAACTATAGTGCTAGCATTATACTCTAGCAAATAATTATCAACATTAACCATTCTGAGTAGGACTGACAATACTCCAGCACTCTGCTCAGCACTTCCTATGAAACATCTTCCTTAATCCAGAATCTACTCAGAGGAAGACACAAAACATATTCCTGACAAATGTTCATTACGTGGACCACATCAATGATGCACATGTGTTTTGTATTCTTTTCGGACTTCGCCTTCTTTCTCTTTTCTCATTCAAGTCTGTATTCAGGACATAGCATTCTTTGTTCCCACTAGTTCCCACTGCTGAGTCAGAACTTTTGCACAAAGCATCACTTCCTTAGAGCTGCTTGCCAAGGAACAGTGAGACAGGCACACCAGTGGCCTGCAGTAAACTCAAAAGAAGAAACAAACAAACAAGATGGAGTGGTACATTATCCCCTGCCCATCCCTACTTCCAGGGCCCTGGACAGGACCCGTGTTATGCCAGAATACTTGTTAATGATGCCTTCTCTGTGTTTGTTCAAGACAACTGTCCTCACTGTGAGAAAACGTCCAGATTTCTCATCATCTGGCCAATGGGAGGTTGTTACTCAGAGCAATGGCAAGGAGCAAAGCGCTGTCTTTGATGCAGTTATGGTTTGCAGCGGTCATCACATCCAACCGCACATTCCACTGAAGTCCTTTCCAGGTGAGCACTGCAGGGGTTTTCTTGTTAGAATAGGTTTCTAGGAACTTTATATCCAGTTGGGATTGACAGGCAAGACTGGCTGCTGCATGGGGATAACAGTAAGATTAGGACAGAGTCCAGCTAACTTCCACCAAAGTCGCTATGTGTAATTTCAGAGAATTCTCACACAAATCAGTTTTTTGTGGGGGAAGCTCTTCTATCTTAGCTTTTTCTACCCTATTGAATACATAGGAATTTTTTTTTCCTTGAAGCCTTTGTTTTTGGAGATTATTAGACAGAAGTCCTGGAATAAATTCTGCTCCAGGACCGCAATAGGACGGGAATGTGGGAGGGGAGGCTGGTGCCCATCCAGCCTTAGCTCCTGGGGCCTTTTCCTTGGAAAACATAGTTCCTTCTCAGGAAACTTCTCAGTTTCTCTCCAGCTGCAGATCCAGACCTCAGATCAGATCTCCAGGAGAGCCTGTGAATCCCTGATCCCTGAGCACAGGCCCCAGAGACCCACACTGTGGGGTAGAGCCAGGGAAATCAGACTTGCCTGAGAGATTCAGGGCCGTTCAGAGTGAGCCTCATGGGTCCACAAAAATGATTCTCAAATAGAGTCATGGGGAAGACTTTAAAATACACATTTCTGGGATCTGCCCAGGATTCTTGAATCAGCAGATCTGGCGTGGGACTTAGGAACTGTATTGCTAAGACATTCCAAGCAGTCTCATTTTAAAAACCAATGCATAAAGTCCTTTTAAGTAATTCCACAAAGAACAGCAAATACTTTAACAAACTATATGTTCCAGGAAAGCATGAAAGGACACAAGGGTTTTATCTGTGATCAATTACCAATAAGTTACCGGTTATTAGCGCCCTACACCACGTGAGTGGTATCTAATGTTTCCTATGGGTTTTACTTTGAGCTTACCTATTGACCCTAACATTGCAACTCCCCAAGAGAGGAAGAGATGAGACAAATGATTGACCCCACGAAGAAAAAGGTTAAAAGTTTATTAAGGACAGCTTGACATAATTGTTTATATGGGAGTTCAGACTTTTCCCTTTCTTGAAGGTATTGAGCGGTTCAAAGGCCAGTATTTCCATAGCCGTCAATACAAGCACCCAGTTGGATTTGAGGGAAAACGCATCCTGGTGATTGGAATAGGAAACTCGGCCGCAGACATTGCCTCTGAACTGAGCAAAAATGCTGCTCAGGTACGATGTTCTCTGCTTACCTTGCCCTATGGGGGAGACAAAGAAGGAGAGGTGCACCCTATAAACCCCAGCTCTATAAACCAAGACTAGCGCACTCACTAACTGGTTGGTTGGTTGCCCACTATCACATCATAGAAAATGAGGAATTCAAGAAGCCACAGTTGATCTCCCAGGTCTGCTACTCCTCAGTCATTTTCCTAGACTGAGTCATTCCACTTCTGTAAACTGTTCCCTTCATCTTTAAAACAGAAAATTTCAACTAAATGATTTTCTGTGTAGCAGGTCTAGTTTCTTCCCAGGGGCCTCAGTGAGAAGCTGATGTGTGCCTTTTGGTGGAGAGTGTCTTTTAGAAATTCGGTGCTATGCAAGTCATATCTCAAGTATAGCTAATCCTCAGTGAGCCAACTACCATGAAAAGAAGATGTAGTAGATGGTAAGAACCCCAAGCCAAGATCACAGGTACGGAGGTGCTCTCTGGCACCTTCCAAATACTCGTTTTTCTACCTGTCCAAGAATGACACGATCTAAACTGCCAAAGAGTTCAACATCAGAAGTATAGGTAACATTGATGGAGGTGGTCAAGAGTAAAGCTTTTCTAAGACAGTGACTCAAACTTAGAACAGATGCTCCAAAGATATCAAAGTATGTGTTGTATGAGCCAAGAGGGTCATGTCTGTCAAAATTCCTGATTACGATGCCAGATTTAATGTTAAGAAATTACACTGGCCATGTCTGGGTGCCACATAGCTCATGAGGCAATCTTTTGTACAGAGTATCTCTTCAATATTGATTAATTGCATACATTTTACTTTAGGATAAAAACCCCCTATACAAAGTAATAATATACTCTCAAATCTTGAGGAAGACATCAGAGAATTGACAAGAGTTGTGCATGTAAGAGATGGAACTAGGCACACTGGCAAAGCGGAAAATTACAACCCAGACTCACCAAAATTTGGAATGTGTTCATAGGATATAGAACTTCTTCTGCTGCCTCCAAAGAACCATCCAGGATACTGTGGATGGTGCTGAGCTATCCATACACTGCCCACCAAAACCATATCTGGCTCTGAGCCTGAGGCATGCATCTCAGAGAAAGCAGCCTGAGCCTAAGGCCTGAGACCCTTTGCCACAAAATTTGTCTTCAAATTCCAGCTTAATGCAGGTGGGAGGCATTGTATTAAATCCCCTCTGTAGTCTAAATTTATTTGGTAATAAGACCTACAGTGCTTATACTCTCCAGCAACATTGTAAGACTTCACAGGTATCAGTTCATTTAATCTGAACAATAATGTCATGAGATAGGTACTGCTATGACAGCCATTTTAAAGACAAAGAAATAGATGCAGAGATTGAAATAATTTACCTACAATCACCTAAGGCAATATAGCTAGTCAGTAGTGGGGCTAGGATTCAAAGGTAGGTATTTTTGCATTCAAACCCTGACACAGTAGCCTCATACATGAATTATATTCCTTGTAAATTAATCTCATTTGTTTAGGAATGATAACCTTAAACAACAAAACTCATAAAAGGATCACAAAAATTTGAGAAACAATGCAAATATGCCTTTGGAGCACACAGGGGTAACAGTAAAAAAAAAGGAAGAAATATATTTTTAAAGATTTGTATTAGACCAAAGTTCTTCGCAAAGTTCTTTGCATGTTTGCATGAAATCCTGCTCTATCAGTGTAAAAATCACTAGGAACCCCCTTTTAGATAAAGTTGCTGAAGAACAGTGAAAACTAAGAATACTTCACTTTGAAGTCAAAAGAAAACCTATGTAAACTTTGGAAATAAACACAACGTATTTCACTGTACAGTAGATTTTTCCTAAAAGGGATGATGCCTGTATTCACATTGCATTCCTGTTTGTTTACCAGGTGTTCATCAGCACCAGAAGTGGTTCTTGGGTCATGAGCCGAATTTCCAAAGATGGTTATCCATGGGACATGATGTTCCACACTAGGTTTAAGTCAACGCTCCGAAATATCCTGCCACGAAAGGTTCTTAAGTGGATGATGGAACAACAGATAAATCGTTGGTTCAATCATGAAAATTATGGTCTGGAACCTAAAAACAAGTAGAGTGGCCTTTTGTTTTGTTTTGTTTATTTTTATGATATACTCATTGGTTAGCAAGATTGTCTGAAGGTGGTGCCTTTCTTGACAAGTTGCTAGATCAGTAGTTTGAACTGTATAACCTAAGAGTATATGTATCATATAGATCCTGGAGTTTGTCTTTAAATTTTTCTCTATGTCTTTCAAATGTACTTAAGAAGATGCAGGAGTGCTATAAGTAGCTCCAGAAAACAGAATTACAACTGCTGGAAAGAAAGCTCTAACACCAAAAGTTGTCCAGTGTTGGAGAAATCCCTTTCTTTCCTTCTTTCTTTCTTTCTTTGAGAAGTCTGTTTCAAGAGATTATGAGCTCTCTTTCCAGAGGGATGTGGTGGGAAGCATGTAACTCTCTATCTGATAAGTTCTGCTTTGTTAACTGTGAATATCGTGAGGGTTCTTTCCATGGGCAGCTTTTGAGAACATAGTCCTTTCTCTTTGCCAAACACAAATACTTGCTGATCTCCAGGTTTTACATCATTGATATTGTAAGCACAAGCAAAACATTGTAGATGTTTGTTTTTACCTACTTGATAGCAGGCTCCTTTCTTTTGAAAAAAAAAATAGATCTTTAAAATCTTATAACAGATCCCATGTGACTATATTCTGAGATGAGACAAAATAGTTCTAAAATCTCCAAAAAGACTCTAGAAATACAATCAGACTGCTCCAACATCCATTCTTTCATAAATACTCAATGGAATTTGAGATCAACAAATATTAAATCTAGTTTAATCCATTCATTTTTACACTGATGTTATAGTAGGTTTCATTACTAATTTAATGATTTCCCATCCTTACTTAACAATTAGATGTGGGTTAAATAAAACAAGAAAATAATCAAAGATAAATAACACAAAAATGGTAACAACCAATAAGATAATAATCACCTGTAACCATAATAATAATATGGTTACTTGGATACCAGCCATAGGTGTTGGCATTTTATTTAAGCCCTTCAGAATTCTTCCTTTTTAAAAATGATTTTACCTGAGCCAGGCATAGTGGCCCACATTGGCAACTCCAGCACTTGGGAATCTGAGGTAGGAGGACTGCTGCAAGTTCAAGGCCCACCTAGGCTACATAGTGAGTTCAAGGCCAACCTGAACTAATTAGCAAGATCTCATCTCAAAAAAACCATAAATAAATAAATATCATAAAGAAAAATTCTTCAACTAACGTCACCCACATGATTTCCAATATTTCTGAGGGAGAGGTCTGTGACATGATACTAAGTCAGAGAAAAGAGCTAGAGAAGCCAATTTGTCAAGCTAGTTTATAGACATTCAGAAACCTCTTAACTTTCAGAGCTACCTCTAAAAATGTTAGATAATTCAAGCTTTCTTAGAAGAAGAGCCTTGTGAGTGTTTCTTTCCTGTGTGTCACAGATACCTTATGAAAGAGCCTATACTGAATGATGACCTTCCAAGTCGCCTGCTCTATGGAGCCGTCAAGGTGAAATCAAGAGTGACAGAGCTCACGGAAACATCTGCCATCTTTGAGGATGGAACAGTGGAGGAAGGCATTGATGTCATTGTCTTTGCAACAGGATATACCTTCTCTTTCCCTTTTCTTGAAGAGCACCTTGTCAAAATAGAGCATAATATGGTGTCATTATATAAATACATGTTCCCCCCTCACCTGGAGAAGCCAACCCTTGTATGCATGGGTCTCATTCAGCCCCTCGGCTCCATTTTTCCAACCGCTGAACTTCAGGCACGTTGGGCAACAAGAGTTTTCAAAGGTGAGTGAGCAGCTCAACATCATCAGTTCCTAAAAGTTATAAAATTATTGCACAGTTTCTCTCTGTGCATCTGTGTACTTCACTCCAGTTAGAAGGCTATGATTTTCCTGCTTCCAGATTCAATTCTGTCCAACAGAAATTCACTAATGATAGCCTGTGCTGGGACTTAGTGTGACAAGGCAAAATTTAAACAAATCATATTAACATTATGTGACAAGTGCATTGATAGAGGAGGGCATGCATGTTGTGAGGAGAAAAGGGTACTTAGCAGAGTGGGATAAGGGGACATTGAGGAAAACTTCCTGGATAACTGAGTCTTGAGAGTGTTGGAAGGAAATCACCTGAGCACAAGCACACAGAGGCTTGATGCACGTGGAGAGTCACAAACTAGCTAACATACCTGGAGCATGACATGTGAGCAGGCAGAGGCAGGGTGGGGATTAATCTTGGAGAAGAAGGAGGGGATAGAACACAAAAACTTTGAATGCCATACTAAGAATCCTGGATTATAAACTGTTCATCAGTCCTTCCCAAACCTGGCTGCATAGACAGAGCATCACATGGCCCTTCCTGATTCAGTCTGGCCCCAACATGCAGAATCTACATCGTAGACAGTGCTTCAGCCAGAGACACCAACATAGGGGTATAAGAAAGGACAGGAATCTCTGGACACCACGATCACACATTATTTCAGAAGTCAGGTGGACTTTAGATTGAAAGGAAGAAAATAATGGAAGCTCAAAAACCAGTAAGAAAACTCTCATAGTCATCTGTACTAAAATACGATGAAGTCTGAGTCTGAGCAGAAAGACAAAGTGAAAAGAGGATATAAACCTGAGGAATCATAAAGGAAAAATCAGGAGGACACAATGGCTTATTCAGTGTGAGCACAGAGAGGAACCAAGGACGCCATGATCGCTCACAAAGTGAGGGGAACAGCAGTGCTGCAGTACAGGAGGGAGGTGCAGGAAGAAGTGCAGGGTGGCAGCAAGGCTTTGCTGAAGAGCTCAGCTTTGAACGGCTTGACTCTGAGATGTTAAATGACTACCCATATGCAGGAGACTAAGTCATTTTCCAAACCAACACTGGTTTCCAAACACCGAATCATGAGCACATGACAGCTCTCTGACATTTCTCTGTCTCCACTGCCTGTCCTCCACTCTCACTGCTCACCTGGTTGGCTTCAGCAGCCTCTTTCCTGTTCTTCACAGCTATGGTTCACTGCCCTTGAGCTCATTTTCCTCAGTTCATATTCAGCCGGGTCTTTGCAAAGACAAGTTTGATTTTCTCTTCCTGTGCAGGAAATTCTCTCTATCGCTTCAGAACAGAGCCCAAACAGCTTCCAAGCACCTCAGCCATGCTTAACCTGTGCAGGCTCTTCTTTAATCTCTTCCACCTTGTAATCCATGTAGCATACTGTGCCCCATGGGCAGCTGGTGGTCAGCAATGCAGCAGTCATGTCTGACATGACAGGATTCGAGATCTGGAATTTAATTTTAAGAGCCAACTACTGGGTAAAGCAATGATAATAAGTCAGCCCTGCTACTGAAATGCACCTTTTATTTTCCAGGCTTGTGTAGCTTACCTTCGGAGAAGATAATGACAGAGGACATTATTAAAAGGAATGAAAACAGAATTGACCTGTAAGCAAAAAGAGAACTATTTAGACCAATGCTTCTCAAAGTACAATGATCTCACTCCCCACAAGAACACATGGCTGTTTGACAAAGTAAATTTCTATGCAACAACCTGCCCTACTGAATCAGAAGCTTTGCAGATTTATGCTCTTCCTAGACAATTCATTTATACTGCAGTTTGAGAAACAAGGATGGAAATTGTACCAAATTAGAACATTTTCCCTGGGCTTCATTTCACTGCAGTCTTCTGCAATGCCCATGTGGGATTTCTTATCTTCTCAGGTCACCTGTAGTCTGGTCAGAGTGGGGACGGGTGGGGCTGTGGTGGTGACAGCAGCCCAAATAACTCGGGAAAGTTAGCTGAGAAACCTCATCAAAATAAGGCAAGACAGGTTTCAGGTATGAAGGTTCAACAATGTTTTGTTTTTTCTAAAGTAGAGCATGGTTCAACTGTGACCATTTACTCTTAGAAAGTTCACGAGGGCTTTCGACTCCTCAGTAAAGGGATATTTTTGTGCTCAAATTCTAATTTGCTTGACATTTACTAGCTACCTGCTACACATCACCCAAGTGGTCAGGTTCTTCGATAATTTAACAAGCAAGTGTTAAGCATCTCTTCGCACTGAGCTAGGCTTTTACCAGAATGTGTGTCTCCTGAGCCTGCAGCAACATGACAAGCATATACTTGACAGAAACTCAAAGCTGCATAATGGACACTAAGCAGTTGCCCCATCTCTGGGACTTCTGGGAACTCGTAACTACTTAGGTGAAGCCTTCTCTCAGTCTGAGACATGGGCCTCCTGATGGGCCAAATTCACTCTTTCCACCCCAGATTCGTTTGAGACTCATTCAGCCATTTGTTCTTTTCTTATTTATCAAGCAGCTCTCAAATCCTCCTGTTCCACGGAGATGAGAGCAGTTTGTGAATCTGTCCTTTCCACGTTTTTCCTTCAGGTTTGGAGAAAGCCAGAGCCAGATAGTACAGACCAATTATGTTGACTACCTGGATGAACTCGCCCTGGAGATCGGTGCCAAGCCGGACCTCCTTGCTATCTTATTGACAGACCCTAAACTGGCCATACACCTCTATTTTGGGCCCTGTAACTCCTATCAGTATCGTCTCGTTGGGCCTGGGCAGTGGGCAGGAGCCAGAAGCGCCATCCTCACTCAGAAACAGAGGATCCTGAAGCCTCTAAAGACTCGGTCTGTGAAGGCTTCGCCAAACTTCCCAACCTCTTTCCTGCTGAAACTCCTGGGGCTTCTTGTTGTTTTCATGGCTTTTTTGTTCCAACTTCATTGGTTCTGATCTGTCAGCAGAGTACCTGTAACTTTACTGTCAGTCCAGTCTAAAGAAAAAATATTAAAGCTATGTTCTAAATTTTAGAGTTAGGAAGACCAAGTAAGAGAAATAATCATGAGAAAGTTGGGAAATATGTCTACATTTAAAACCAAAATTATGTTAAGAGATTTCTTTGCTATTCTACACTTTTCTTAAGTTCATGAGACTTCCAAAGCACAGTAAAGCACAGTAAAATAACACAGACCCAGTAGATAGGGTTTCAGTCTCAATATGGTTTAAATTATGTGGCAAATAAGGAATTTCACAGAAGTAAAAGCAGCTCTGATAGTTTAAATTATTGTAAAACTTAAATTGTGGTAAATATTTAAAACTCTTGCACAACACACTTGGTGTTCTTGCGCACACTCTGTTTGGTAACAAAGGTCAGGCTCTCAAAAGTACTGGGGGTATGGGTAAGGATGCAAAAATAAATGCAGAAGGCAACATAACGCTGGCCCCATACAGCCAGCAAAGAACTGCATTTCTTGCTGCAAAAATAAAACAAGCATGCAATAGTAGCTAGCTGAAAACGCACATATGTACTTATATATTGTGTTTATCATAGACTAGACATTGTGCTACGTACACACTATAAATATTATTTTAATTCTCACCATTTGGAGATAGGTATGGATATTGGACTTGTTATACAGATGATGAAAATGAGACTCAAGGCAGTTATGTAACATAAGACCATACTGCTGGTCTTCAGACAGAGCTCAAATTGCAGTACGGGTTTGTTTTATTCTAGAACAAAGTGTCATAACCTGACCTCACAGTATGCTTATTTATTAAAAAAATCTCATCATTGATAAGGTACTTATCAATTGTTTATTTTATTAGTTATAATTCATTCTGGAGGAACTTTACATACAAAATAGCATTCTCCTGGGCTGAGGATTCAGCTCAGTGGCTCCGGCGCCTGTCTTGCAAACACAAGGGCCTGGGTTGGATACCTAGTAACCACATACAACAATGCAGGGTATGGAGACTTCACCCACCAGCATTCAGAGCCATATACCACAGTACCGGGCATAGTGGCTCACACCTGTAATCCCAGCACTCGGGAGGCAGAGGCAGGAGGGTTGCTATGAATCCCAGGCTTGCCTGGGTGACATAGTGAGTTCAGGGCCAGCCTTAACTACAAAGTGTGACCATGTCTCAAATTTTAAAAAAAAAGAAAAAGAAAATAATAGCATTCTCCTGGCACATGTGATCTGAATAATATCATTCCTAATATTTGGGTTGTATTTAAATTAAATAAAATGTAAGCTAAATTTACAGTGAAAGATAACTATGAAATAACACTTCAGATACTCTTTGACCCTTTGGAATAAAAGTCTATCTCCCAAGCAGATGGAAAGCACTATAAGAGTGGTGGCGAACCTGTGGCACGTGTGCTGTAGCCAGCTGTTCGTTACCATCGAGAGCTCTCAAAGTTTCACCGTCCCTGCTCTCTAACAATTGAACCATATATCTAGTCTTGATCTTACAGGTAACCCAGGCAAAACGCTACATAATCTTTTTCATGTGATAAAAGCATATTAGGAAAGGCAAACATTGTTCTGGAACTAAAGAGTAAAAAGACAAACAATTCAATGTCAATAAACATTGAGAAATATAACAGATAAACATTTGTCTATGGAACATTCACCACAGCCGCTATTTCCATGAACTGGACTTTGGGAGATGAGCTGTTCTGTGAGCAGAAACCTGGCCCTGAAGGAAGAGCAAACATCAAAAATGTTGAAGATGTGGGCAAATTTTTCCTTTTATCTCTTCAAAGCCTATGTGGACACTGTTCTTAATTTTGGCCAGGATTTCTTTCCCCACCATCCCCACCCCTCAGCCTAGAACAGTGATGGTGAAACTTTTATAGACAAAGCACCCAAATTGCAAACCAAAACCCACTTGTTTATTGCAAAGTGCCAACACTGCCACAACACATGAATACTGAGGTTTTAGTTTAGGAAAAACAACTCATATATTAACATCCTTTGTCTGAAAAGAAAAACGTAATAACAGAGTTTTCAATGATGCAAACATCTTATGAAAAATACAGGTTTGTACTTGTATTTTTGGTATGCTTTTCCACAGTTAATGCGATCTTTGCTGTTGTATGCAAGCTGGTAATTTTTCAAACCTTGGCTGGGGCAAGTTGGCTCACATACCAACACAGAAGGCCCTGCATGCCTGCTGCAGCACAGTGCTGGCCTAGAACAATGAACAGTGGATCCCTGACTCACAACTTCAGTCAGTTCCCCAAGGCTGGTTGGAACTCAAGTTGATTGTGAGTCAATACAGCTGAAATCTAGATGTTTACCAGTGTGCACCCTATAGATAACAAGAGATGGATGAATCTTCCATTAACCTAATTAACCCAAGTTGTTCTTATGTTAGGCTGGTCATGACTTGAGGATCTACTATAATGGCAATCTCTCAGTAGAACATTTTTGTAAATTTCATGAAATGACATTGGTACTCAAAATACTGTTTTCATTGCTCACACAAACAAATTCCTTTCAATAAAACACAAACAGTATATATGTTTAATTTTAATTTAAAAATTGATTATTTTGCTAATTATTAAATACTTTAAGCCTTTATGGTGAAGATCCACAAACTCCTGTTGCTGAACCAAATCCAGCTTCCACCTGTCTTTCTTAAACCGTTTTATTAAAGGTTAGCCATCTGTGGCTACTTTCTGACAGAGCTGAGTATGACAGTAGGAGAGACCATGTGGCCCACAAGCCCTCACAAATCAGCCATCTGACCCTTTCAGAAAAAGTTTGGCAATTCCTTTTATGTCATGTGCAACATACTGTTCTAAATGTTTAGTAGATGTTGTCTTCTTTAATTCTCACCACTACCCACTGAAGTAGCTTTACTAATTAGCCTTCTACAGTGCAAGAGACTGAACACTTGTTAGGTTAATACTAAATTGATAGGGGAAAAAACAGCTCTGAAATTATTATTCATTTCACAGCCTTAAACATTTTAGAAATCTCTGAAATTATTCCCAATATTCTTTTTAAAGACAAAGAATTGATTTCTACAGAAGATCGCCTCTGAACAAAACCCATCCACTCCATCGTTCTCTTTCCATATATCTTGAAGATGAAACTTCCAGACAAATTGTCCAAGGTGGTTGGGATTTTAAATGTGGCAATAACACAGACCTACTGAATCAGAATCCTTGCTGAAGTCTGCAGTTTGATAAGCTCTTTAAATGATTCCTGTGCACATTATGTTTAGGAGCTGTTGATCTGGAGTCTCTCTCTGTCTCTCCCTCTCTGTCTGTCTCTCTGTCTCTCTCTCTCTCTCTCTCTCTTTCTCCAAAAAGAAAAAGCTGCTCTCAGAGATTAGCCTTTAACATTTTTCATTCCTCAAAGCCAAAATCCTGCCCATGTTCTTTCTGGCACTTATGCTATGGTCAACACTGTTTGCTCTTCTGCAAAAGATGTTAGCTGGAGACAATCTCCAAAATCTTTCTTTGTGACCTTTCTTTTTTATCAACCTTTCATTTCCACTCTGCTGTAAGATAGTTCCTTTGTTCTCTCTATCAATAGCCAAAAGTGTTACATTTGTTCTATACTGATGAAGATGTTTTTAAAATGAAATACTAAAACTACTATACATAAAATTTTATGCAATCATTTCAAATAATATAGATTTTCAAGACATAACCAAGAGTAAGATTTGTCCCTGAAGCTAGTCTTTCAACATGAAAGATGTGACTGACCTGTAACCTCCGACTGTCATGCAGGAGCAGAGAGTGCAGACTCTGGACAGAACAACTTCTCTTGTTTGTTCTGCCTTATGATTAGTGGAAGAATCAAGGAAGCCAAGAAAACGGCTTCTACAGTCTGATTCTACTTAACCCAGGCCAGATACCAGAATGACATAAAGGAAAACCCCTGGGTAAAGAAAAACAGAAAGAGGGTAGGAAAATGCAAGAAGAATGATCGGACCACAGTGCAAATCCTTCCCCAGAGAAGGGGAGAAGGAAGAGAGGCTGAGGAGAAACAGCTGAGACCGCTGTGCACCTCAGGTTCGGCAGAACCGAAGCTTGGAATGGCTCCTTTAAAGGTCTATCACATAAGAGACTAACTTGGATTCCTGACTTCTCCCAGATAAATAACATCACAAAATAACTCTAAACCTCACAAACAAGAACATACAGAGGAGTATTAACTTATCCATTTAACAGTTATTAAGAACTACTAAATGTCAGGCACTCTGGTATGCCTGAGGACATCAAGATGGAAAGAAAAGAAGAAAGGGGAAAAAAGAAAAAGAAATAAAAAGAGGCAGAAAAAGAGAAAGAAAAAGGCGAGCCAACTATTGAATTTTCATTGAGTTCTACAGCATTTACAAAGAATTTCTGCAAATATTATCTCATGTAATCCTTACCAAAGCCTTGTACATTAGGTGAAGTGAGAATGGTTATTCCACTGTACTGATAGGAATATTAAGGGGTTTTGATTTCTTTTCTGCTTCACCACACTATACCATACTATTCAAAATTACCATGACATCTCCAGCTGACTGCCGACTCCTTAGGAGATATGAAACACAATCCTCACTGATACTAGTAGCTTTCTTACAAGCATCTCTGGAAGCTATGAAGACATCTGAAGAAATACTAAAGAGAAGAGCTACTAATTGTGCCAGTCCTTGGTTGTTAGAAGTATGAATCACTGACTCACCAACGCTGGCAGAGACAAGTCACATTTCAACATAGTGCTTGGCCTTCAGTAGGCCCTTTACTCCCTCCAGCTTTTCAAAACAAAAACAAACAAGCAAAAACCTTCAATAAGACTTTTGTAGGTAGGGAGCCTCTTGATACTTCGTGAAGGCATTAAGAGGTCGGAAGTTGTATATGTTTTAACTGTTCTTTGCAAGGAGAAAGAAAAGAAAATCGCACTAAGTAAGTTGAATTCGCAATTAGGACTAAAACTGAGTGAATTTATATTCTCCTACAACTCTAACATTCCACCACTGTAACAATGAATCACAGCAGGGGAAAAAAAGGAAGGAAGATTCAAGAAGGTGATTTAGAAATAGAGAGAGGGAGCCAAGAAAAAGCCTGCCAATACCTCACTCAAAAGAGCTTAGGTATTAAGCATGAATAAGTAATCCTCAAATCTCAACATCTTGAAATAAAACAGATTATTTCTCTTTGACGTATGTGTCCACTGCAGGTAGGCTCTACTCTCCACGGTCACATAGATGTCCCTGCTACTAGACAGTGGTTGGTTACCATGCTGACAAAAAAGAAAGTCCTTAAGAATCCAGATGGGCAATGGAATAGCTGGGCCAAGGAGGATACACACTACCCACTGTACCTCCTTCCCAGTTCTTTGAGTGGACCCCGTCACATACCCCCAATCAACCACTAGGGGGCTGAGAAGTACAATTTTACTATATTTCCTAAGGCACAACGTCCATAATACTTCCTAAAGATCATATTAATCTAGTTTATTAGGCTCTAGGTCCATTTGAATACGGGAGTACAGAGTTTTCCTCATCCTATGGCCTAATGTACAAATAACATGAAATCCTACAAATATCAGATAGTGGAGGTTTCTCTGAAGGAAAGTCTCATTTCTAATTAATACAAATCTCTGGATAATTAGGGAAAATGAAATAATGAAGTGACAATGTTTATGCTTGGCCACCATTTTAAAGCCTTTGACACCTTTTCCATTAGCTGCATGTCTGTTCAGGTCCAGGGACCTCCGTGATATGTGCTATTTACAGGGGAAGCGCTGACGTACGAGGCTTGTAATATAATTGGTCATTCTACCCTCAGGGTATCTCTGCCTCAGTGTTAAACATATTTTGGTTTTTAAAAACATACTTGAGCTAGCAGGAGCGTAGGAGGCTTACTTGCTGAGTGACAATTAAGTTTAAAGTTAATAAATATTATCATCTTCACAGTTACAAGAAGAGTTAATATTGCAGACTCTTTGCTAGATAGATATTTTAAAGTCAGAAATAAGTTTTGGGTGATCCCAATGAGCAAAGAGGACATTCACTCCTTTACTGTGGTAAACAGGGGAAGGGAATGTAACTAGAACTTTTGTATTAAGTTCTAGTCTTTTGTGAGTCGGTGACACACAGCGGAATAATTAATAATTAGGCAAAAATGAGAGAGAAACTGAGCTTGGGCCTGATCCAGGCTACTCTGGGCAGCAAGGACTCTCTACTCAGCCTGCCACACCTTTTATTATTTACATTTTTAAAAACCTGGAAAGGCAAGGGCACACCAACAATAGTCTTAGAGAAGTTATGTAGATGAGGATCTCTCTGGGCAAGGCAGATGTTAGCAGTAGTTTTTGAGAAGTTAGGCAAATCTGGTGCAGTTCTGCCCTGGAGCATCACAGCATGTAGGACCATGGAGTCCCTGTTGCTACCAGAGTTAAGTCCAAAGTCCCTCTGCAGACAGGAAGGCCTGGTCAATTTTGACCTTGCAATTTTTAAACAGGGTGGTTCTCAACACTTTATAAGGCCCAACTCCAGAGCCAAAGTCTGTAGTTATATGTATAGCAAGAGAAAAGATTTATTTTTGCAGGAGCATCTCCCTGCTTCAGTCCACCAATATCTCTTGGAGTTCACTCTCGGTGACTGAAGGAGATATTGCCAACCCCATGGATGGAGATTACTTCATCTAACCACCACCCTCTCAAGCAGTTGTTACTACACTTATTTTAAACTGAAGAAATAGGAGCTGATAAAAGAAGCCATATAGTGTTTTCAAGATTACTCTCATAATAGCTAGTGAACACAATATTTGAACACAAGACTTGTGACTTCAAAGGCCATGTTCTTTTCGTATGATTCCTCCAAGTGCTTGGGTAATCACCTACCCTTAAATGAACTTTAATGACGTGAAAATAATAATTTTCCCTACCTGTTAAATGAACCAAAGCTCCTAAAAGTGAAGTTTTGATGTAACCGCCATCAACAACAAGATCATTGTGTTTCATTCTTGTCCCTTTGAAGACTCAAAATGATAACTTAATATGGGGGGGGGCGGTAGGATGGGTAGGGCTATGGGAAAAAATGAGAATTAAGTTGTGTCTTATACTGGTACATATCCCCATTAGGAAGTGCAAGCATGATGTGTATATGTAACGTACCAATAAAGATTAAAAAATTTTTTAAAATGATAACTTAATGTACAACTTGCAGACAGAAGAATGAGTGTATATCAGTCAGTGTTTCTATTAGCATTTCACTGTTGCAATTAACCAGTGGGTTAAAGTATAAACAACCTTGGCTTCTAGATTTTGCATGACGTTCCTTATCTCTTAGGCCAAGGTCATCCCCTGTGCTCGGGATGACCAGGTCAAAACTGACTCGTGCTATTTGGGTTTCTGCTACTCCAGAGTTCTAACTGGCAGAGGGATTGTCACAAGTAAGTACAAGGACATAAAGTAAGTAACCAGATGTTATCTCTGACTTCTTTGGGTGAAAAAGGTGGGGCTGGCATTTTCCTGTTTTGTTATTGCATTTCAGGGCGGAACCACATCACCAGAATATAGCTGATTCTGCCCAGAGGGACTCTAAAGAGACTCTGCTCCAAAATAAGAAACGTGCTTGAATACTTACAGCAACACAGTAAAACCAGATATTGAGTCTTCCGTGTACACTGGTAAGTATCCTTCTGGGTAAATTATTAACTAATGAACCAAGTGAGACATGGAAAACTTATATTTCTAATGCAAAGAGACATCAGTGAGTCTTCCTATATACAATGCTTTTATCAACAGCTTCTACCATGGTCTGAGATAATGGTTTGGGAGATTCTCTACCAAATGTTCGCATTCGACCCCAGAGGGGAGTGGGAAGCAAGCCACCTTTGAAATTTTATTAACTTATGCTGAAATTTTTGTCATTTTTTTCTATTGTTAAGTGTTTGTGTTCTTTTCTGTGAATTACATCAATATTTCTTGATTTTCAGGCTACTGTCAGGTCTTTTTCGCTAATCTCACCTTCAGTTAAATTCACAGATCAGGGTTTCTAAAATTACTTCAACATCAGCAGTCTTACAGATGGAGAAACTGAGTCTCAACCCTTGGTTATTCTTAGAATTTCTTCTCTGTCATAGAGAATTGCTATGACCTTGTAACTGGCAGAATATTTGTTATTTGGAGGTCGTGTCAGTAACGGGTTTGAGGGAGTGGAGGGTCAGCAGACAGGATTCTAAAGCATGGTCCTGCTGTAACCCAGGTCTCAGATCAGCTTGTGCCACTGTGTTTCCATATCTTCCCCCACCCAACATCATAATCCAGCTGCACCTACTATTTCTGATTAAACCTAAACTTCCGCAGTCAATTAAGGATCTACTGTCCTTCTGAAGTCTGTGTTACCCGGCATTCTGAGATATTTTCATGTGCTGAGGGCTGTGTGGGATGGAGGGTGTGAGAGGACAGGAGCAGGGATGGGGTGTGCATGCATAAAGGGCTGTGTAGCGAGCGACGGCACCGATAAAGCCAGCTTCTTGGTACATGCACAGATGAGTCGCTCTGGCCACAGTTAAACTCCGGTGAGTGACTCACTGGTGGATTCAAAGAGAATAAGGGCAGGTGGTAGGGGTGGATATGATCATAATATATTATATGAAAAGACCATAGTAATACCCAACATTTTGTAAAATTGCTAGTCACTAATAAAATATAGTTCAGAAAGATAAAGTCTTCAACCTAATACAAAATGCACAAACAGTAAGATTTTTACCTAGAGGTTCCCAAACTTTCTAGGTTCAGGGTCTTTCATGTGTGGGTGACACTCTCCAGAGCCCCCAGGCCACAGTTGCTCTTATTAAGTTGATAGGTACAAACAACTTAATAAGTCTTTATATTCTAACAATTTTATGGTTATTTGGACAAATAATGCCCAAGTGGAAAGTTAGTGAAGATTATAATTTCATTCTTTGTCACAGTTATTTTAACAATGGGATTTATGAGCCTGTTGGTGACTGTCCAGGTTCTCACACCATGGATCGCAGAGGACACGAGCCCTTCTTTTGTTGTTTCACTGAGATTTTCCTGCAGTCCTTCTGAAACTAGTCGCAGCGGCTGAGCACCATTCTGAGAGGAACACAGCCTATCACACACTGGAATTGTGAAATACCCTGAATATTCAGTGTCTAACGGGCCTCACTGGGCTTTTCTTGAAAATGTGAACTTAATCAAGGAAGCACTGCAGTTTAGGAGTGACAGCCCCAGCCTCCTGCTCTAACATCACCTTTCTACTATCTCAATGCATTTAAGAAAGTCTGACCTCAGTACATTACATGTTTTCAATGTTTCTTTGAAACAGAAGACGGTGTGAAATCCATAGGGAAAACCTAGCAGTTTATAATCTTCTGATTAGACATTAGCAATTTTGTGCACTCAACAGTGACTTCTCAGATCATCTTGGGGGCCTATCTATCTTGTTATTTTTTTATAAATTCACTCTCATTCCATGATACTTACCTCCCCAATTTAATTATATTTTCTTAATTATTACCACTTATTTACTTCATATATAGTCAGAGTTGATGAGGTCTTCCTCATCAAAGTAATTTACTGATAATTAGCCTGCACAAAACTTCAAACCCAAGACTTAGGCTCCTACTCCGATGCCTAAATGACCAGTGGAAAGCCCTGAGCGCTCTTCTGCTCAGAGCAAGCTGGCTCTATCTGGTCCCACTGACTACGGAGCCAGCCCGGAGGAGGAGTTTCTACACACTGTACATTTGATAGAGCTCATTCTGAGACAGAAATCTCTCACTTAAGATATTGGCTACCAGAGAATATTTGCTCAACTAATTTTTTAAATTGAAACACTCACAAGGTAATGAATGCATTCAATTTATCCCACAATAAATCATCCTATTGCTAAATATTTATTCAACTATTACAGCCCATCCATGCTACTTAGGACCTGAAGAGGGAGAAAAGTCAAGGAAAATGTACTACCTGAGGGACACACAGCCTTATGCAGAGAGAAGACTAAGATACGTGTTCAAGCGATCCACAACATTATGCAGTTGTTTCTTGTAGGGTACAAACCACAGTTCCTCTAGGAGAATCACTATGGGGCCAAGCAGCATGGCTCTCCTTGAACTCAAGAGCTCACTTCCTCCCCTCTGTGCCTACTGAAGTCCCTTCTCTTTCACGCTGCTACAGTCTGTACATGAGGCCGAGATCTGGCTCAGCACTTTACAGAGAAAGCTACAGTCCTTATCGTTGAGACTGAATTCCCCACCAGACTGATCTGTGCTCTGGAAAGTGCAGCTCACCTTGTTCACTGCACTCCAACACTAAGCTCGCTAAGTTTGCTAACTCCAACACTAAGCCTCAGGCCGAGCGATACACAAGCCACTCACTTAATGTCTGATGTTAAAGAATGAGTCGCGGAGTCTGAGGTTATTTGATTCTGTTCACTCCATGAATGATTAGTTTCTGGTTTATATTACCTAGTTTATATTCTGGTTTATATTACCTAGTTTATATTCTGGTTTATATTACCTAGTTTATATTACCTTCAAAAACTTGTTACCTAGATCCCGCCTGACTAAAGCTAGTTCCAGTGTGGGATCTCGGAAAGTCCTTGAAGTAGGCAGATGTTGGCATTATTGAGGCAGGCCCTGGGGTCTGTAGGATGCTTTGCAAAGTGCACCTAGAGCAGTTCACTTCCTTGCCCAAGGCCCCCACAGTCAGTTCAGCGCCCAACCTGCTTCCCTGTGTCCAGACCAACAATGGAGTAGTAATGTTCTCTCCTGCTGAACCTACTGCTTTCAGCTGACAATTATACCTGAAACTCAAATGTCACAGGCAAACAAATATATCCCACCAGTGCTTGCGACACAAAACCCCATCCCTTCTGCCCAGGACACCTTCCCTGGACACCATGGTGTCCCTCTCCAGAGAAGTGGCACATCCCCTGGGACCTCTGCTCCAGTGTCAGTGAAGTCACAGCAGGAGAGCTGCCTCGCCCTTTGCTCAGCCCAGCTCTGGGAAAGGGCCCATCTTCCCCTCAGTAATCCGCTTCCCTGCCTGCTGTGTGCCAGGGCCACAAATGTCTTGCTCAGCTCACGCCAACTCTCAGAGCCAGCCCGCTTTGACACACAGCTACAAAGAGCCTCTGTCCTATGTAAACCCCTCTTTTTCCTGAAGTCATTTGTTCCTAAAAGTGGATGCTCTTTATTACATGCCTATCATGTCTCTCAAAAGTGACTGCATTACAGTCTCTCTCGCAAATGAACAGATTGAAGCGCAAAGGGGTGAGGAGTTTCCCGAGGGCCCCAGACGACTCATAATAGAACAGGCATCTAAAACAGACATTGCGGGACCCAGTACCTGTATTTCAGCTGCCTCTCTAAACGCAAGGCTACTGCTCCTCTCCCACCCAAGAAGGAGGAAACTCTATCAGGTTCTCATTCTATTGTATCTGTCAGAGCCTAAGGCATGACCTCCTCTAAGAGGAATCAAGCAGCTCTTCCCTAGCCAGTCATGCCCTATTGCTAGAGGACACAACCAGCCCTACAACACATCAATGGACAATGGAAAAGGGACTTTTACATGCAAGGAAACATGGCAAGAAAGTTGTTTAATTATTATTATTATTATTATTATTATTATTATTTCCACTTTATGATGCCAAGGAATAGGAAATAATTTTCCCAAGATCAAACAGTAATAGCTGATGGACCTGGTAGTTTAATCAATATCGCCACCCAGCTTAGTTGCTATAACCTGTGCCTGTTGTGACTTGTCCACCCCCTAGAGGTGAGTGAGCATCAGGCTGAGTGGAGAGATGGTCTCCCAAGCCTTCCTTCCCTCTGTCTTCACTGGTGAGCAGGGCTGGAGCCCTGTGTGTGACAGGACGTGTCCAGCAGCACCCTCAAGGACAGCCGCGGGTGCTGAGGCTCCTGGCCCCGCCCTCACCGCACCAGCCGCCGCATGTCTCTGCGCAGCATCCCCGCACCAATCTGGGCCTCGGTGCTGCAGGTGGTGAAAGAACGTGTCTGACAGGGCGAGCTGCTCCTGGTTCGCAGTGCTCGGGCCGGACACAGGAGCTGGAGGCAGCGGAGTCCAGGATGGGAGAGCTGCCCACAAGAGGGTCCAATTTCAGCCGCGCTGCCAGAACCTACAGCCTCGAGCACCACGACACCGGCGCCTGGGGTCAGCTCAAGTTGAGGGGTGGAAACATAACTAAGCCCAGGGGTTAAACTAGCAACCTAAACGTTTCTCTCTGCACATTCACACACCAGAGAAGTCTACAGAGGACTCAAACTGTGCAAATCCCTTAATCTTCCAAATTCTTTTTCTTAGTTTGAACAGTCAAGGGTGGGGTCAGGGCTTTTGTGAATAAAAAGCTCCATTTGGTTTTCCTGACACAGGAGAACATGGCCAGACGAGTGGCGATCGTGGGAGCTGGGGTCAGTGGCCTGGCCTCCATCAAGTGCTGTCTGGAGGAGGGACTGCAGCCCACCTGCTTCGAGAGGAGCGACGACCTTGGGGGGCTGTGGAGATTCACCGTAAGTGGGCTTTCATCTGCTTTTATCTGCCTATTTCAGAACGGCTTGCCTGGTGGTGAACAAAGAGATCTATATTTCTTCCACTTGGGCTCCTTGCTCTGGACTGACTAGAAATTTCTGTGGGGGCGGGGGAGGGGCCACTGAAACTGCAAAAGAGAAATGGGCTGAGCTGTCATGGGAGGCAGCTCAGCAGCCTTACTAACTTTACCCAGGGCTCTGAGGAAGAGCTGTTTGCAAAGACAAAGTAAAGAAGAGAATGGAATGACTGGGTCAGGACAGGGAGACCCAGAACCAGGGGAGCAGGACCGGAGCCAGGATGTGCAGTGCAGGAGCGGAGACTGCAGCGCTTGGGATTTCAGGCTCCATCTGCCGGATCCAGCTGCTTTTACTCACATCTGTTCCCAGCCTTGGTCCATCCAGGTTAAACTGACCTCAGTGCCAGTGAGTTCCATAATTGGGTCCTGCTGCCCAAACAGCCTGGGTCTGTGCCAAGAACAATCCGAAACAGAGAATTGGGGGCGGGAGTCCTTTTGCTTGCTGAGTGAGAGAAGTAATACTACTAATTCTCACCAGGGTTACAGTCTGGATTGGAAAACAGGGTATGAAGCCCACCCTTGACTGGCCCGATGCCCAGGGAATCACAATGGCCCTGCTTCGGTCCATTGAGACCCTCAAGCCAGGCAGAGAAAAGTGTTCTGTGAGCTCTGTGCCTCAGCCACAGAAGCACTTGATCAGCTCTCCCCAAAGCTCCTAGTTTTGCTCATTTCAGAGAAAAACATTTCCCATGAATTTTAATTGTGCCTCGGAGAAGGCTGTCGAGAATAGTGAAAAGCAAAATGTCAAAGTGCCTGACCTCCAATCCCCTGAGAAGCCAAGAGAAAGACTGACAGAAGGGGGAGATTTCAAATTGGGATAAAGTAATTACTTTCTAACTCAGTGAGCGGAGCTTATGAGTGGCCAGGGTTGAAAGTTTAATCCCCCCTCTCCAGCATAGCTTGGCTCACATACAGGACTGCATTTCTGAAAATGTGCCCAACCAGAGAATGTGACCATCAAAGTATAGAGACTATCCAGGGGCAAAGCAGTCTGTCTGTCCCCATCGTCCAAGCTGCATGTATTCCAACAGGATGGAAGGATCCTGACAAGTGAGCCAAAATTCTCTTCCTGTCCATGCCTACCACATACTTAACCAATAATCAAGCAATCAAACTTTCCCATCATAAGTATGAGAGTCTTAACATAATAGTTCAGATAAACACAACTGACTGATCAAATGAGAGCTGGATTCAAAGAGTAACATGTCCAGCTAAATTGGGAATTTTTGGTAAGGCAATTTCAGTCAAGGAAAATGCAAATCCAAAGATCAAAAGTTATTCTATTCTTCTTGAGGACACCAAAAAGAAAGAAAGAAAGAAAAAAACGCTCTTTACTTAGGTCATAAGCACCTAATTATTAACATGAAAACTCATCTAAGAACCAAGAGACATGGGTCAAAATCCAGCTGTATCCACTGGCTGTGTTATTCTGACAGACTGAATAACTGGGCAGAGAGTACTGAGGTGGACACAGAAATGAAAAGCTCCTCACCTTACCCCAAGGAGCTGTCAGATACAAAAGGCTAAGACCTTGTAAATCAGAAACAGTGCTGTGGGCATTTAGAGGTGGGCTGGACTCTAACTACATGTAGAAATCCAGAGGGGCTTTCTAGAAGGCATAGCCCATGATGGACTCTGAAGGTCATTAGCAGTCAGAAGAGATTGAGCAGCAGACACCATTAAGGGAACTAGTAAAGAAAATGTGGCCAACCTGTTCAGAAACTAAAAACACCTGGTGGTGCCTGTGGTACATGTTAGGGGGAAAATAAGAAGAGTTGAGTGAATCAAGAGGTTTGTATTCAGTTCACATACAATGCATAAACTAGCAAATGTAAGGAGATTGCATGTTGTGTTTTCTTGGTGCACATAATGGGAAGAACTACGTCATTTGTGGTCAAAGAGAAAATCTCTGGATCACATGAAAAGATTGAATACAGGAGTCCAAATTGGAATGAGATCTTGCCCCCCCAAAAAAACTAGTGGCCTTGTAGGCACAAGTGGGAAGGTTAGGAATGGAAAGATAGGAAGACAAGAGACATCTTCTCCAGAAACTGCAGGGGAAGGGGAGTGAAGACAGGGAAGAGCTGCAGGTGTTCACACGCCAGAGCCCTCACTTCCTTCTGGAAAATATGGCATTTGGGGGGATGCAGAGCATTTTGAGGTGCTAAATGGAGACAGAGAATTAGGGAAACAGAAAAGAATCTATAGCCATACCACCCTGAACGCTCCTGATCTCATCGGATCTCGGAAACTAAGCAGGGTCGGGCCTGGGTACTACTTGGATGGGAGAAAATCAGAAAAGATCATGAAAAATCCTTGTGAGCAGAACATCAAGAAGATGTCTAAGAGGATTGCCAAAGTAAAATGACACCCATTTAACAACGTATTCCACTCCTGTGATGTAATCTACAAAATGAAAATGTAGGACACATTTGAAAAACAGATACATCTGAATTTCTAGTGGCCTGGGAAATAGAAAAGTCCCCACTACATCTTTACTCAGCAGCCCTATCCTGACACTACAGCCATGTGAAACACCTCTGAACTACTTTGAGATTCCCCTAAAAGATAAACAAAAACCCCTAAACCCCCTAAACCCCTAAAGATAAAGGAAAACCCCTAAACTAGGTGATGTTTGAGGAAAACTAGAGCCTTCCAGCTCCAGCACACTGGGAGTCTTTGGAGTCTTTCCAGAAACATCCCTAACCTCCTTCCCCAACACACACACACACAAACACACACACACACACACACACACACACACACACACACACACAAGAGCTCAGTCGGGGGTGTCAGGGGTATCTGGGCATGCAGAGGAGGAAGTCCATTCAAAACCTGCAGGAATTACAAAGGCTCCTCCGGCGACGGCTGTGCTTCCAGAAATGTATCTACCAAGTGTCATCCTCAGTATATGACAGAAGCAGGAGGACTGTAGAGAAAAAAGAGCAGAAACCCAACCAAACAGCTTCCACTTCCAGACAAGAAGAGGGCCTGAAGAGAGCAAAGATTATAAATCACCATCCATCGCATCACCAAGGGTGACGGTGGGTCCTCCCAGCCACCACAGTCTCAGGAAAGAGGATGCTGACAATGAGAAATGGGAAAGCCAGGTTGTCGTAGGTTGAAGCAGGAGCAAGGATGACAGAAAGCAATGGGACACATTGGTAAGAGCCACCTCTGGCTGACCAGCTCCACGAGTGCAGGCAGACCCAGCTGGAATTCTCATGCCATGGCCAACCCCTGAGGACTCCTGAAAGGCAGGGGGCTCACGGAGCGACACTAAAGGTGAGTTACCTCTGTCACAAAGTGGTACTTGAAGAAACAGAATCTGAAGGTTTCCCATCACTAAAATTCTAGAGGTGACCAACTCTACTAGTAGCAACACATTCTGCTTCATCCCTCAGATTTCTCTGACACATTCCAAGGTATAATAATCTTCCCTGGCTTGATATCCTTCTTTAATCTCCTCAAGACCTTTTCTCTTCTCGTGCATCTTTTCATTTATTCAGCAAACACTTCCGGGTCACCTGCAACATGTCTTAACACCCCATACATTTTTACTTTCAGGGAGATCATGTGAAGGATCAACACACTTCTTCCCCTTAAATCATTCAAAAGTTTTCCTTGGCTATTTCTTCCTTTTTGGTAAGCCTGATTCCTACCTATAGCCTTCTTTTAAAGGTCTTGTTTCTAAAATTCCAATAACCTTAATAAGGTTGCTTTTATTCATATATATATATATATGAATATATATATATATTTACTATATATATATAGTAAATATATATATTTACTATATATATATAGTAAATATTTACCAAGTTCCTGTTGGGTATATTGGGTTACACCTGGCTGGTCCCCACTCTCATTTTCAGGTTCCCCCAACTTTCTCTGAGGTTGCCACATCTCTCCTGTGCTGTGGGCCCAGGAGATGGGCCCTGCGCTCCAGTGCCCTGTGCTCTCACCAGGGGGAGGGGCCAGCAAACAGAGATGTTGGTTTCAACTCAAGGGAAAGCAGACAGAATTGCCCTTGAACGTCAGTGGTATGAATGATGCCAGTACAGAGAGAAGGCCTCTAGTTACAAGTTTCATTACCACTTTCAGTCTGCTTTTGAGATGAAAAAAGATCTTTGACCTGACATATATTTTTCCCATTGTCAACAAGCTCAAGAAAGTAAGTCCTCTTAAAAGTTATAGAAAAAGCACATGGTTAACAGTTAACCTTCACTGAGAGCTTAACAGTCACTGTTCAAAATACATTGCAGATATCATTTCTACTTGTGTTGGGTGTACCACCGATTTTCTCACATATACAGGAGGATCCTGAAACATGGAAAGGTTAAGAAAAATCCAAAGATCACCCAGATGAAATCTGCCGAGTGTTAATATGGACACAGGTGGTCTGACTCAGGACTGTGCTGTGAACAGCTACTTTCCATGCATTTGCAGTCACCTTCACAGCTCAGGAATCAGACAAACCCTAGCTGTGCTGTGTGGAGTCCCACAGTGCCTCGGGAATGGTGACCTCCCACTGCGCTGCCCAACCCAAAGGGAGCAGAGAGCTAGCAACCCACAGGTGTGTCCTCCTCGTGTCCCTTTCTCACACTGACTTTCTCCTCCTCTTCTCCACTCTCAGTCACTTTTCCCTTCATGAGAACAAAATCTTCCCCTAAATGGCTCCATCAGTTCCCAGAGGGTATGAGCTCCCATCCTCGGAGTGCCAGGGCAATTGGTACAGTACACCCACACAGGGGCCACGACAGGAGTGTCTGCAGCTGAGGAGGATTCAGGAGAAGCCCAGGGGCCTGGGAATCACCCAGGCAGATCTCTGAGCGAGGCAAACTGGAGGGGAGGGTCCAGAACTCACAAAGGCCATCAGAAGTGCAGAAGCCCCTGTTCCTTGCATGTGTGGTAAACACTCCAGAAATTGTAATTTTCCAGCAGACAGAAAACCAGTGGGAGGAAAGACAAGAGAATAGAGTTCATGCTGGACTGTGCGCTAAGGGCTATTTCCTTCATAAGCTACGGCTTCTCCCAGGCTAACATCTGTGATGCATTATTTCACAACAGCTGTGTTTCCTGGAAGCTCTGCTTCCTCCTCCTTTGACATTTATCTCCCTACTTTTTGCAAAGCAGAGGGGGACTTGTCCCCCTCAGTTTTTGTCTGTTTGTTCATTTTTTTTAAAGTCTCATAAAATCCATAATTCTTTAGCTTTTTCAGTGTCAAGTCCCCATCTGCAGGAGATGACAATATTGATCATGCCCATAGTGATCTGTAAGCAGTGCAGGCTGTGAAGAGGGAACCTCACAAGTGGCTTGTTTGGGGAGTCCAGCCAAAGCCAGAATCACTTGCACCCAAATCCCATTCCCACAATTAAAACCTTCTTTAATTAGAAGGACAACATTCTAATTAGAACCATATATTGTGTCTATTCTGTTCCAAACTTGAAAACGCTTTGTTTGTATCCATTTCCATAGAAACTGCATGACTGAGCACCATGCCCTTGCATGGAGCTTGCCTTTCCCCCCAATAATTATGAATTAAAATCAGTGGCTTGGACTGGCCAGCGCCTCTGTTGGGTGCACCAGCTTAGTCATCCTGGCACCCTGTATTCTGTCTCTCTTAGTTCTGTCTTTTAGCCCACCTCCTTCAGGCCCATATTGTACACTGGACAGGAGACTAGAGCCCACTGCAGAGGCTTCCAGAAACATTTCAGGGGTTCCCAGTCCCATTACTCTCTAAGATTTAAACATGCCACTACTACTCTTATGAAAATCTTTACAAAGTATATTATATATAATACTTCCTTCAATAGTATATGTACCAAATATAGCCTGTGTCACTGTTTACTAAAATGTGATCGTATTAACAGCAAAGTACCTTACCATGGGATATTACTGGATTTCAGAGGAACATAAAGAAAAGTTAGCCTTTGACTAGTTGATTCAAAATATTTATAATGGATGACTTTTCTTTCAATCCTGCAGTTTGTTTTCTTGCTGTTTATTCTCACTTCAGCATTACAGTTCTTTATAACTACTCTTTTTCTTCCTATAACCCAGAAGAAAGCTAATCAGGAAAGCTGATTAATGTTTCAGTAAATCAAATCAACTTTGTATTCACTTCTAATATCCACCTTCAGGTCTGATGAAGTTCTAAAACTGTACTGTCCAATGCAGCAGCCGTTATTTACATATAGCTGTGAAACCCTCAAAATGCAGCTCCTATGACTCTGAAACTATATTTTTGTTTTGTTTAGTTTTTTTTTTTTAGGTTTTTTTGAGACAGGGTCTCCCTTTGTGGTTCAGGCTGGCCCTGAGCTCAGCCTCAAACTCACATCACAATCCTCCTGCCTCTGCCTCCCGAGTGCTGGGATTACAGGCGTGAGCCACCACGCCCGGCACTGTGGTATGTCGTACTGGTTGCTGCTGGGTGTGGGTCTCCACACCCAATATTGTTATGTGGTTACCGGGGAATCGAACCCGGGTCCTTGCGCTTGCAAGACAGGCGCCGGAACCACTGAGCTAACTCCCCGGCCCTGTTTTGTTTAGTTTTAATTAAACTCAATATGGTTATTACAAAACTTCTAAGTGCATTTAGATCAACTTGAGTATTTGAATACACTTTTTCTAATGAAAATTTAACATTTGACTCTAGATGTATAAAATTTACACCAGATTTTTGAAGCTAGTATGAGAAAAAGAATGAAAATCGTTAAGTTTTGTATTGATTGCATGTTGAAAGTATAACATACTTTATTATATTTAGTATTTAATATTATATTATATTTAGTATATTATAACATACTTTGTTTCTCTCTACTTTTTAACATAACAAGGAAAAAAGAACATGTAGCCTGTATATGGTTTTTATCACATTCCTATGGGGTAATGCTATGTAAAGACCTTACGTGAAGCATAGTCCACAGAGTAGCGGCATATAGATAAAACATGCAAACGTGTTTAAGGAGCCTGTTCAGAATGTAGAATCTCAGGCTCCTCCAGACATAAGCAGGCAGTTTCTCCCTGTCAATAAGATTTCCCAGGTAAATCTTACAACAGCCAGTAGCGCTAGGCAGTATCTAAAGAGCTGTGCTTCTCAAACTGTATAGAACAACTGCTTTTCTTAATTTTTAATTAAGGGTAGACTACTGTTACATATAATAAAAATTATTTTTTATGAAAAATGTACAAAATATAATAAATATAAAAAATTGCATAGAATCAGAAATAATACAATTAATTTAAATATCATTAAATGCAAAACGGAAATAAGAGAAAGCAATTACAAAATGGACACATTGTCCTTTGAAAATGAATATGATAAGAAATTAATCTAGAGAAGAGAGAATCACTATTATACCTTTTGGCCAAATAAAATATATGTGTGAAATGGCACTTTGCCATATCAGACACCTGCAGGAACTCTTTTTGAATGCACCTCTATTGATATTATCAAAGGTTTATAACATGAGAATTAAGCATGCTTCTTATATAACATGAGAATTAAGCATGCTTCTTACTGATCAATATACATAATCTGGACTGGGTGAGTGACAATGCTATTTCTGGGGGAAAATGTAAATTTAAACTATTTCTAAATATGGCTTACTTGTACTTAAGGTAGAGAAACAAAGCTAGTAGTTATGTTGAAGGGAAGAAAAGATCTTTTTTTTTTTTGAGACAGTGTCTCACTTTCGTAGTTCAGGCTGGCCCTGAGCTCAGCCTCAAACTCACATCACAGCAATCCTCCTGCCTCTGCCTCCC
>PVIR01019579.1:0-31653 GCA_004026965.1 Petromus typicus
TGGAGCAACAGGCTTGAGATCTACTGCACAGCATAATGGTTTCAGTCAATAACACTCATATAGATTCCAAAATAAAACAAATCAACTTTTAATATTTCACCACAAAAATGATAGTTTAGCAAAACATGTCATTTAACTTGATACAATCATTCCATATTATACACATGTGACATCATAATGTATCCTACAAGTATATAATTATGATTTGTCAATTATACTTACTATTGGTTTTAATGAATTTTAAAATGTAAGAAAAAATAAATGAATAAAACATATATTAAAACTTCTGCAGAAATTCTAGCACTTATATAAAACTGTCAAACAGAACTTTGTGCAAAGACAGAAATGTTCTAAATATATACCCTACAATATAAATATAAATACAATATATACCATACAATATAAATATAAACACCACTATGGATATGTACCTACAGATCACTTTAAATGTGTCTAGGATGACTAAAGAACTGAATTTGCGATTACATTTTATTTTAAATAATTTAAATTGAAATAGTCACACAGCCACTGGCTACAGTACTGAACAGCAAGTTGAATTTATATATCTATACCATAAGATATAACCAACTTGTGAGATTTTCTATGTTTTACATAATGCTCAAGCACACCAAGGCAAGGTCATATAATTTTAAATAAAAGATACTAAATCCTTGCTGTGTAAAAAACCATAAAGCCATTAAATACATGATGTTACTTTTATACCTAATTCAACTCATTACACTACTATGATTTCCTTCAGCCACCAAGTCTGGGCATAATCTGACAGTGTCCATATCTTACAAATATCTATTGGGTTAATACAGTATTGTATTACTTTGCTGGATACATGAGGAAAGAAATAATATTACCGTTATATTATAACTTCCTTTCTTAGATTGAGTGATGAGTTAGTTAATGCTCTTAGTGTTAAAGAATTGGAGAAAAGCTTTTGGAGATGACTAAATTAAATGTTCTAATGGCATAATGTTTGGAGTGAAGCAACTGAATAACTCTGTTGGGAGCATTTGCAATCCAGCTTGATTTAAGGAACATTGGATGCACATTTACAGAATAATATCTTTGATGATAAGCTAATTTGAGAAAAGTAAGTCCAGCTGTACATTCATTGCAAAGGAAGAAAATGCTGCTTCTGAAAGCGAAAGCCACACACCCGAGCCAGTCCAGCATGATACCCACTAGCTCAGGTTGTAGATGATTCCAAAACACTCTTTTCCACACCAGTACCACAAACTCAGGGAGTGCATCTCAGGCCTTTGCTTAACACCTGGTGTCTGGGAACAAAAGGAAAGAAAATTAGCCCTACATTTTTCCTGAATATTTCATGAATACATTGTGAATGTAAGTGTAGTGATAGAGAGAAAGAGAATATGGTGCACTGCAACTTGTTGAGATAAGAACTTTGGAATCTTCAAATCATATATATTTCAAAGGGTGATATGTTATTAGGGGCGTATATCATCATTCAATGTATTATTTTGAAGCAATTCAAATTTACTTGCATTTATTGACTTTAGTAAGTACTTGTCACCATTTCATAAGAGGCTTTAAGAATGCATTTTTAAACTATTTCAAATCTTTGATGAGGGGTACAGTGTTCTTAGTTCTAATTCATGGAAGGTCACGACATGGTACCTATCCCAAGACGGCATTATGTGTCGCATAGATTGGAGATTGAGTCTCGATCCTTACAAGTACTTTCGGTTACCTGGTGTTGCTACACCTTTGTTTTATGATCTCCAAAGTGGTTTTATAAAACTCACTGGGGTGATATGAAGGATTAAATGAAAACTACAGATGCTTAGTAGCTAACATAATACGGCTTACAAACACCATCCTGAAATCACGTGTAGCTTTGCTCTCCGCTCTTTCCTGGCTCTCTTTCTTTTCCTTCCACTGAGAAAGAATCAGGGCCTCACGCATGCTAAGCAAGTGCTCTACCACTGAGCTACATCGCCAGATCTTCCCCGCCTCTGGGTTCCTTAGCTCCTTTCACCACAATCTGAGCATAGGATTTAATTATGAGAAGATGACTGAAAGTTCTCAGGTCTATTTAGAGAGAGAAAATTTCAATTGCTTTCAGCTTCTCTTTTGGTCTCTAATCATGAGTTAGAAAACTATAGACCAGGTGCCAATTCAGCTTGCAGCTTGACTTTATCTGGAGCAGCAATTAAGAATGGGTTACAAAGAAGAGAAAAGAAGAAAAGAAAAAGAAGGAAAATCAAAGAAGGAGAGAAGGGCAAGAGCAATGCAGGACAGAGACTATTTGGCTCATAAAGACTAGAACATTTATTACCTAGGCTCAGTTGTAGTCCTTATGAATGGAGTTTTCCTCTTCTTATATAGTGTTGCAAATTCAGCATAATGAGCTATACATAAACAATAAATAAATACTTAAACTTTGAAATAACAATGTTTATTAACAATAAAGGAACCCAAAAAAAGATTAAAAGTAGGACAAATCTGTAATTATCTTAGATACTAGTAAAAATAACTCTTAGTTACTTAGAATCTAAGTTAAAGTTAAATTCATTTGTGATATTGCTTAAATTACTGGACAGTTTCCAACTTGCAGTGGGGAAGTCTTCCATGCATCAAACATTCCTTGGATATTACAGCAGTTCAAGATGCTTAATTAAAATGCCTTGACTGTGAATTAGTACTTATTTATTGAGTGGCTCTTTTTTAGAGCTTTGGAGGAAACACAACTTATATCTTAAACAGGTAATAAAACTCCAGCATGTAAGTCAAACTTCCAACTACCTCTTACACCAGCAGAAATTTCACTTTCTGGGCAAACTTAGTCTATTTTCATATATCGAATCATATGGAAATGAGCCCAGTACTGCATGAGGCAAAGAAGAGAAAAATGAAGCCCTGAGCAACAGATTCGATACAAACTCTAGAACCTATTAGTGGTCCTCTGTCTCATAGTTCTCAAGCTGGGGGTGTAGCTCAGAGACAGAGGAAGCTCAAGGCTCTAGGTTCAGCTTCTAGAACTTAAATGAAAAAAATCTTATGTCTAGGGTGCCTGCTGCTCTCTGCTTGGACATCTGAGAAACAACCATCTGCTCCAGAGCCCCCATCTGGGACAGACACAGGGGGCCTATCTCCCTCCATGTTCCTGGCAGCTTGGCCTCGTTCACATTAATTCAGTCAAATGTTGCTTCTAGGATTGGGTTCAGATTCATTAGTCAATGTCTGCCAATTGTTTAAGAAGCAGAAAAATGGGTAAGTAGATTCAGAGCAAGGCCAAATCAGACTAAACATATTCTACCTAGAAAGCGCTACATCTCAGCCTCATTTCCTTCTGGCTACCCAAACTCTGCTCCTCAGTCTCCCGAAGTCTGGTGAGCCTTTGCTGATCATTCACATTTCAAAATATTTAGTTAGGTGAAGAGAGGACCACACTTTGAAATTGCTGTCCTAAAGTCACACTCCAGAGCAGTTTGGGTTCCACAGCGTGGCGGAGTAATTACACAACTCTATACACTGGAGAAGAGGATCACTGGTCACTGCCAGACAATTCCCCTGACTCTTTCACTCAGGCATCCTAGAACTCCTCTGTGGACTTATCTTATCCCTCACCTATAATCCTGAACTCCAGGAACTATCACCCAGGGTGTCGAGTGTACGGGCCATTCACCCCTGTGGAAAACTCACATTTCCAAGACCTATGGATTGGGAAGGATTATGTGCTGGTTCCTGCTACTCTCAATAGTCTCCCAACTGCGGTGACATCCAGACTTTAAGACTCCAACATGTTCTCTCCAGAGAAGATCACCTCCGCTGGGATCCTTCCCAACCTACTAAGTCATTTTGTGTCATCTCCATGAACCTAAGTTTTACAAAGCTAAGGTTCTGTTTGATCTGCAGAGGCAAGAAGTAGCTGGATGAAAGAGGGTGAATCTCTGAATAAAGAATGCCCCTGCTTAGCTTCAGGCCAGAAGGATGCTGTCAGTAGCGAGACCGTGCCATCGTCTGTCCCCCAGGCATGAGGAGACCACGACAGAAATACGGTGTCAGTCCGGAGCCCACGCCGTTGTCGGTCCCCAGGCATGAGGAGACCACCCGAGGTCCCTAGGGCAGACTGGATAACATCATGGTGCCAGGCCACCTACACACCAAACTCATTCCAGAAGAGTTGGTCCGCTGAACAAATCCATGCTGGGCGTACACTCTCCATGGAGACCACAGGCTTCGTTCAGCCTTAACTTACATAATGTGTGAGAGAAAGAGCCTCATTTAAAAATACATTATAATTACAAAACCAAAAATAAAAGTATTTTCTTGAAATGAAAAAAATAAATCACAACACACTATGAAGTTAACTAGCAATTTCAAAAACTTAGAATCAGAAAAATTATATATTTGTATTAATTAACTATCTTAATTACTCTTTAACAATTTTTATTACTAGCCACATGCAAAACTGTAGGATGTTGTTATATTTATGAAATCCTCTGTCAAGAAAAGAGCTACTTTGATTAGATGTTCATAATGATCCACTTCTCTGTTTATGTCTAATTTATCTGATATTTGGGCATGTTTTCAGCAAGTTAGCTTTATTTCTTCTTTCTCTTCTATGCATATACTCAGGAGCTGAGGCTACAGGATGAATCTGTGCTGTGAAACAACGGCCTATGCAGTGTTCTTTTGTCTCAACATTTGCTGGGTCAACACAGGGATATGATAACATCCCAGAAAAACACACCCGCAGCCACATGGCTGGTAGTGACTTAACTATTCTGAGGAGCGTCTGCAAAGCACATAACCAACTGTATCCCAAGTCAGGAGATTCTATGGCAGATCCCAAAATTGTGCACAAGTATTGGATATCAATCCAACACAACAGGAAATCAGACTGAGATCTCCTGACATCAGGGCCAAGAGAAAAATCTCACCCTTAAAAAAAAATCACAACAGGGCCGGGGATATAGATCGGTGGTTCCGGTACCTGTCTTGCAAGTGCAAGGACCCAGGTTCGATCCTCAGTAACCATATAACAATACTGGGCATGGAGACTCACCCCAGCAGCAATCATTACCACATACCACAGTGCCAGGCGTGGTGGCTCATGCCTATAATCCCAGCACTTGGGAGGCAGAATCAGGAGGATTGCTGTGATGTGAGTTGGAGGCTGAGCTCAGGGCCAGCCTGAACTACAAAGCGAGACCCTGTCTCAAAAAAACCTAAAAAAAAAAATCACAACATTTTACATAAATACATAAAATGTGTTAAGGCCTCTCCAAAACCACTGGAACAGGCTTATGCAAGTGAGGAGTCCTGATGCTGTGAACCCTTGAATCCATAACAAACCTGTGTATCCTGCCCCACTAGTGTTATTCTACAAAAGCAGATGGCGTGTAAGAGTAATATGCTCTGCAATCCAGGAAACTGAGCACAACTTCCAGGCTCTTATTTAACTCCTTCTACACCTGCCTTTAGTTTCCTCGCCCTGTAACAAGACCTATGACAAAAGTGTCTCACAAGACAAGGACAGTTTTTTAAACCACCTCAGGGTGTGCCACAGACTCAAGGCTCATATACTTCCAAATTCATCTTTGAAGCCTAGTCAGCAATGTGATTGTACTGGAAATGGAGTCTTCCAACTTCATCAGCTAATCCTCTGTGGGAGACACAGTGAGAAGCCGGCCCCTCTGGACCAGGAACTGCTCCCCGTCTTCAGACTGTTAGAAATTAATGCTTGTTGTTTAGGCCTCCTGGTCTATGGCTCTTTTGTTATAGAGGCCCAAACAGACTAAGAATGACTTAAAATGTTTATAATATTTTCTTCATAGCATTAGTACTACAATTAGCATTGTTGTTAGTATGAACAATCAGCTAGAGATGGAAAATGGCTTTTGCCCTTCTGCACGCTCAGCTTCTGGTTCCTACGAGGTTTTCTCCTCTGCTGCTAAAATAGATGAACTTGAAGTATATGAAGATTACAGCCCTGCTACAAATGGAAAATTATCTTGTACCATGAGGAAAGGTTTCCTTGGTAACTTGCCTTCTAAGACTTCCTATAAGCACCTGAAATAGCCAGGCAATTGACTGAATACGAAAGTCATTTCTTCAGCAATTTCTGTTAACTCCTAGAAATTTTTAGAAAACCACCTCTAAAAAAGGTTTATGCCATCTCTCCTGAATAGTTTTCAGTGCACTGGAACACAACCCTGTGGGGACTTTTGTTTGTTCTTCAGAAGGACATGTAGGGATATGCTGCCAGTCTAACTAAGGAAGGCTCTCAGCTGGTTTTTCTGGTAACTCCACTTGGGAACTGGAGACAGGCCTCAAATTTTCCAAGGAATTATAAAACACAGCACTCAGTAATTTTCATTAAATTTTCTTCATGTGTATCTGATAGACTGGATTTAGATTTAAATTTTATCTTGAATACTTTGATTTAAAATAAAGCTTTCAGAAAGAAAACTTTTAAAGCACAGAAAAAGAATCTGATATATTAGAATAAGTAAAAAGCTTTAAAAAAAATCACTTTGGTCCAAAAAGGAGTACTTTAATGTGATTTGAAAAAGACTGTGTAAGAGTACAGATGTGTTGGACTGTGCCACTTAATAATTCTCAATAGATCTGAGATCATTTCATAGTCATTAAATTATAGAAGAACTCTGTAGAACAACAGTAATATTTTCAGTTTATTCCCACAGTTCTCATAAAGTAATTATTTAGCTAATAAGTAGAAAGTTAAACCAAAGTGTAAGAGTATAGAAATTCACACAATAAACATGACGGTATCAAAGGGGCCAATTTAAGGACTTTAGGTGTTATAAAGCATGAAGATGATGACAGCAATTTCCCTGGGTGCATATTTCTGGAATGAGATATTTTTCTGTGTATTATAGATCACAGAATATAGGATCAGCTTTTCTTTGTATTACATTTGGTTTTTCATTCATTCAGTAAATTTTCAGTGAATGACTACTATTTTTCAAATACTGTGTTAGATATTAGGGATATAAAATGAGAATAGGAGGATAATGGTCCCATATCTCTGGTGTTAATACTTTAGTAAAGTTCAACAGAATGGCCATATGGGATTTTGTCCCATTTTTTGGAAATCACTTGCAGAGGCAGAAATACACTAAACATGCAAAATATCTGTATTCTGTGTGGATATCAAGCAGAGTCGGATACATCTCTGGGACCCAACGGCAGGGACAAATCCCAGAATCTTCTCTGCCATGCCTGATGCCCATCATCTCTCCTAGGCAGAACGCACTGGGGAATGGCCTTTTCAGAAGTGCAGTCCCTAGGGAAAGACAGTCTCCTCCCTTTCGCAGTGGAAGTCTCCAAGTGTGTTTCTCCTTCCAAACTCCACATGACAATCACCTGTGTGACAGCAGAATTCCAACAAGGAAGGAAGGAAAGCATTTTGTGTCCTAGCTGCTTACTTGTGTAATCAGAAGAGTTACACATCTGCCTCCAGAACACCCTGGACTAAGAAGAGAGAAAGAAAACACGGCTAGAAGAACAGCGAATTGTGGCATCACGCTTACAGTGTTCAGGCTGGGGCAAGTCGTGCCTCAAAAGGTAGCTAGGCTCTTATCAGGATTAGGGATGTTTCTCTCTCCCTCTGTCTCTCTCTGTCTCTCTCTGTCTCTGTCTCTCTGTCTCTGTCTCTCTCTGTCTCTCTCTCTCTCTCTCTCTCTCTCTCTCTCTCTCTCTTTCCTTCCTTCCATCCCTCCCTCTCATTTTACATTGTATCTTTCAGACACCATGGGCTCATTGATGTACAAGATTTATCATCTTCTGTCATATGTCATAGGTTGAATTCTCAGAGTGAATTATTTTCAAAATAGCCTTTTCATATAGGAAGGACAAATATTTATTTTTATTATAATAGTAATAAAAAACTTGGAAAATTCAGCTTAAGTTTTAATCACATCAACTCTTTCTGTTACCAAATTTGATTATTTTACTTTTAGTGAATTTTTCTTATCCGCAAAAATAGTGTACATGTATGTATTTTGGGTACTTTTGCCATTGAATTTTATAAACATAGTTATTTGCATGCTGCTAACCTGCCTCCATTACTATAGTTTTAGTTCCTCTCACACTAGTGAATGTAGTATCATTTGTTTGTCTGTCAATATGTACCACTTTATGCAAATACAGCCTCAGTAAAAAGAAATCCATATCCTTTAAAGGCAAGTAAGTTTGATCTATCTTACATGAATTTCTCCCAAGAAGGACCCAGAAGCAAGATACTATGGAACAAGGCAGGAGCTAGTAAGGGAGCAGGAAGTAGAAAATGCAAAAGCAGAGCTGAATATTTCAGATCAGAGGATCAGCAGGAAATCCACCCCGAGCCCCTGCAGCCCATGAAGAAAAAAGCGAGCAGCATGTGCTAGAGGCTGCTCCATGTTGAACAGTCACTGCTTCTCAGCCACTTCCAATTACCTCTCCCTCCCTTTCCACCTGGAGCCAAGGAGAAGCCAGTAGCCGGAGCCAGAAGTGCAAGGGAGACCCCTCTCCATGGTGCTGATGACCCACACAGTTATAGTTATGGTTTGAGAAGAAGACAGAACTTCAAAAGAAATTAGAGACCGAAGTCTCAAAATGGACAAGATTGGGCGGCAAACATGGAAATGGTGCCATTCTAGTAACTGAAAGTGCAGGGAATATTCATGAGCCCATTCACAATTCCCTTAGGCAAAGCGAAGGCCACTGCTCTCTCCAGAAGGTGGTTCAAGTCCTGAGCAGAGCTAACAGCAACTGCAGTAGAGTTAAGTGGGTGAGATTTAGGCAGAGAATCCCAGAAGAGAAAAATCTGAACTGAATTTGAAACTTGAATATTTTGGTGCTTTATAAAGAAGAAAGGTTTGTGCGGCTCATAGTTCTCAAGGTTGCGAGCCCAGAGAGCATGCTATTGTCTCTGGTGAGGGCCTCCAACCATGGCAGAAGGAGTCAGCGTGGGGCTGGGGCCTCACATTGTAAAACAGACAGTGAGAGTGACAGCAAGGGCGGGTTTTGCTATTTTTACAACAGATCACTCTCAAGAGAACTAGCCGGCATCCCATGAGAACTGAACCCTTTCACGAGCAGCACCCATTGACCTCTCAATGACCTGAGCCAATGACCTTCCATCTCTTAAAGGTTATCACTTCATCACATTGCTACCGTAGGGACTAAGGCCCTAATGCAGGAACTCCTGGGGACACATTTGACCCACATCTAAACCCCAGCCACTGTCTCCACACAGTTTCACTCCCCTTCAAATGCTGTTGCATGAGGTGTAGAGGCAGCCTGTGCTCCTGGTGGGGGTCAGCCCTTCCTTGCGGGTGGTGGGAATTTGACAAGTTATCTAATGTACCTAAGACTTAGTTTCTTCACTTCTACATTTTAAAAAAATCATAATATTAAATGACCATCGGGACTGATGTAGGTTTAACGAGATCACTACCACCACCATGAACCCCATCATCCTCATGCTCAGTGCTTCCTAGAACCTAAGACCTCATCTCAGTGTTCCAAATGGCAACTCCTACAATAACTATACCAGCAGCATATGTGTGTGTTCACACTTTTACTAGTGAACAAAGCAGGTTATAGAGAGGTTAATTAATCTGCCTAAAATCACAAAAGTAGGAAATGGTCTTTTTTTTTTTTTTTTCAGTTTTTTGAGACAGGGTCTTGCTATGTACTTCAGGCTGGTCCTGAGCTCAGCCTCAAACACAGCAATCCTCCTGCCTCTGCCATGGATGACATCTGCTCACCATCAGAGGCTCTTCAAACCCAAGGGAGTGAAGATGCTCACACTTGTGGAATGTGGTCCTTGCCTCAATCTGTGTCTGTCTTTGTCTGCCTGCCTTAGTCTGCCTCTGGTTTGACCTGGCCTGGAAGAAAGAAGGTGAGAACAGATATGTTTTTGTTTCTGCAGGTCTTCTTGGTTTCTGAGAATATCCAGTACATGGCTACCCAGAACTGAGTAGAAGAAAAAGCCTGATAGCCTTTCACCAGTTTCTTCCTTCAACAACTCATGCTGAGTGAAGAAGGGAAGTTTATTTGGTTTTGAACTGATTTGTCTGTTTGCTTATTTGGTTTGGAATTGGCCCACCATTTCCTTTGGGGGCAGGGACTCCTGGCCCTCCATTTTGTTTCTAGGACTGGGGCTTTTCCTGGCCCCCCATTTTGTTTCTAGGACTAGGTCCTGCTGGCTCGCTCTTTTCTCCTGGGGTAGGGCCTCCTGGTCCACCATTTTGTTTCTGGGGGTGGGACCTCCTGGCCGACCATTTTGTTTCTGAGGTGAGGCCTCTTGGGCTGCCACTTTGTTTCTAGGACTGGGGTCTGCTGGTCCACCATTTTGTTTCTAGGGTGAGGCTTCTTTGCCTGCCATTTTATTTCTAGGGGTGTGACTTCCTGGCCAGCCATCTCGTTTCTGCAGGCATGGTCTTCCTGCTAATCTCTACTTGTATCTGAAAGGTATAAAATCAAGCTAAATAGTTAGCTAATTGATGAATATATCTTTATTTCAATTTGAACTGGTATTTAATTGGCATACTTAAAATATTTCTTATATAGTACAAATTCTTAAATTATAATTATAGGGTTAACTCACCCTTTTCTGTATTTTGTTGGTTGATAAAGAACTCAAGGTTAATTTCCTATTAATAGCCAGTCAAATTTTAAGATGTAACAATCTGAGACTACAACAATAAATAATGGAACACTTTAAAAGTTAAACATCTAAGTTTGTTAAAGGATTTACAGTAGATAAAATGGAAAAAATATTTAAAAGCTGTAAGTAAAAAGATACACTTTTGATATAAAAACTGTGTATGTCGTTTTGTTAAAAAGGATAAAAGAAATACACCAGGGGCTTAAGTTTGTGAAGAGGTGTATGTAAGTGAGTTATCAAAGAAATGTACTTGTTTCAAGCTTGTTATAAAAAAGATTTACAATTACAGGTATAAAATTTTCCATTACTTCTGATTTTAATTCTATAATAAATCTTTGTTAACTAACTTCCAAAAATTTTGACTAGTCTCACTCACAGTTATAAACCAAAATATTATTGAAAAATGTTATAAGTCAATTAGGCTAAATATATCTGAGTCTACTCTAGTTGTATTAATTGTCTTATGTATCTATTTGTCCATTTGTCTGTCCCATTATACTGCTATTCTGTTTGAGCTCAACAGTGACTTTCCTTTCTGCCTTCAAAAATAATTTTAAGATATTTATTTATAAATTGACTTGTAGATAGTACTAGAATTAATTACATACTTTTCCTTTTCTCAGGTCACTAACAGTTTAAAATGATATAACAATACATATTGTCATCTGAATGTAATTATTCTAAAACTAACTGGTTCCAAATAATGTGTTAATTATTACAATCTGCTCTATGGATTACTAAATAAGCTTTGTCAAAATAGTAAATAGATACCCTGTTTTTTTTTTTAAGCTGCTAAATAGGACACCCCTTGACAAATAAGAAACAATTATTCTGGTCTTTCCTCATGGGTGAGACTGCAACAGTTTCCGTAGTCTTAGACTGACCCCAGTAGTTTTAATAGTGTTTTGGGAGACATGACAATACACATTACTTAAACAAATTATTGTAATGTTTACAGTGGTTGTCAACAAAGCGTTAGATTCTAAATATATTTTTGTGGTGTTTACATGGGTCACTGCCAACAGTTAAAATTTCTGTAAAATTTTTTAAAAACAAGGTTTTATTAAAGATGCTTTGGTATCAACTTAAGTTAAAGGACATAAGATTTCATATAATTTCAATAATTATTACTGTAAGTTCTTTGGTGTGCTTTGTGTACTCATTCTTTCTCACTGTACAGGTTTTCTAATATATTGTTTAGGGTAACAGCCTCCTTTGGATTCAGGCATTTGCTTTTCACACACATTCCAGTACTTATGGTAAGAAGGCGAAGACACGCAGACCAGTCCTTCTGGACTAGACACCAAAGAGAACACGCCACTCTGGCACACTGCTCTGCCACTGCGGAGGGAAGGTCAAAAGGAGGACACAAATCCAACAGGTGTTCCTGAGTAGGCAGCCTAAATGGGATGCTAACATGAAAGTGAGAAAAACAGCATTGGACCAATACCACCAAGCTCATGATCGGGATTCGGGCAGTGGCTCTAAAACCTATAAATTCATCTAAAACAACCAAGGGGATTCAGGGCCCAGAGACTCCAGGGGTGTTCCTTGACGCCTGCTGGAGGCCTACTGAGAACATATCCTCTGTGGTCCTCTGGCCCCTGAAAGCACTCAGGTGGTAAATTTAGCTTTTGTCAGTCAATCTGCTGCAGATTTCAGGAGGAAACTGCAGAAGTGAGAGGGATTTGCTGGTATGAACACTTGACCACTGCTGGAATTAGCTCAAAATTTTTTGACAGTAGAGACAGAAACAGATTGAGTTGGCAGGTAGATTATTAGTTGACAAAAAGAACAGACAAAAGTGTTTACAGTAGTCATTAGAGGAAGCTCAGAAAGGAAGGAAGAAAGCTGTTTCATGTGAAGGGAAAGAGATGCTCTGGATTATCAAAAAAAAAAAAAATCCATGTACACACTGTAGACAGTCCAGGCGCTGAAGAAAAAAATATGCAATGGAAGATAATGGTGGGGAAAGGGAAGGAGGGAACAAAATTGATGGGACTGGGGCTCCTTACCTCTAGGCCTCACGGAGTCTGTGGTCACTGCTCATGGCCATCCAACCAGGCCTGGGTAGGCACTAGAGCTGAGGTTTCTATACTGAAGACCCCATTTGGGCCTCTTTCTGCCTTCTGCTGATGACTCATTATGGACTGCAAACCATCCTCAAAATTATGTTGCAGGAACCTAAAACTGTTAAAGACCCAACAGGAACCAGGGCAAGGAGCGTCCACGAAAAAGACCCAACTGTGTCCAGAGAAGTCACTTACTTGGGTATAAGTTACACCAGGGTAAGCGGAGCTTCTCCTTGGCCCGGAGGCGTTCTACCCTACAGATCCCTGGGCCCACCACAAGAAGCAAGTCCATGAACTCCCAGGAGTGGCTGGATATTGTCAGTTGTAGACTCCTGGACTTGCTGAGATAGCCATGCCTCTACATTCACCAAAGGTCAGAGGAGCTGAGCCATTCTCCATCCAGATTTATCTCCTGCCCGAGGAAGGCTGTTAACCCTGTCCCTCTGCTGCCCGATGATGACCCCCGAAGGTAGGTCCTGACTGAGGACAGACTCGGCTTCAGTCAGGCCACTCAGCCAGACCTGAGATGTGTTACCAGCAAGGGCTGCAGAAGCTCTGTTTTCAGATGGCAGCAGTTGTCTGAGCAAGCACTCTGAAGGGCTGGTGCAGCAGTGACCACACCAAAAGAGATTGGGCACCGCCTTCTGGAACCTCAGCACAAAGGGCAGAGGTTATGGTCCTGACTCAAACCTAAGACGGGAAAAAGATAAACAGATAACATCCATATGACAGTAGGTATGTGCTTGCCGCCCTGCAGGTTCATACTATGCTTTCCAGGGAGAGGAGACTCCTGATGTCTGCAGGAAAAGAGATTAAAACTGAAGCGAGGGCTGGGGATATAGCTCAGTGGTTCCAGCACCTGTCTTGCAAGTGCAAGGACCCAGGTTCGATCCCTGGTAACCACATAACAATACTGGGTGTGGAGACTCACCCCAGCAGCAACCAGTACCACATACCACAGTGCCGGGCATGGTGACTCACGCCTGTAATCCCAGCACTTGAGAGGCAGAGGCAGGAGATTGCTGTGATGTGAGTTGGAGGCTGAGCTCAGGGCCAGCCTGAACCACAAAGCGAGACCCTGTCTCAAAAAACCTTTAAAAAAATAAAACTGAAGCAAAAGTGTTGTCCTTGCTGGAGGCCATGTGGCCCCCTTGGAGTTAGCTGATGTGCACTGCCAAGAACACCAAGAAAACAAAAAGAGATGACTCCTCCAAAGCTGAGGGAAACTACCTAGCAGAGAACGTGGCCATAGAAACAACTAGAGACCTGTGGAGGTTATAAATGCTTTGACTATATTGTCCTTGCATCCACCCATCTGCCTGGAATGCCAGATGATTCACCAGAAGGAGAAGCTTGGACAAAAAATGTGGAGGATCCAAGTCCTATATAGTTGGTAGAAAACAAAAGATAATAAAATCATGGTGGCCTCAGTGGTTGGAAGACAACTGGCTTATCAACTTCATTCAGTCAGCTGCAATATATAAATCGAACATTCAAAAATACTTCATGAAAATAGTTCTTGGAGACTGGTGAAGGTTGGTCTGATCTGCCCTCACCAGAGGTATCTCCTAAGGAGAGGTATCTCCTTAGGTATCTCCTAAGATTCACCCCTTACAAAATCGTGTTTGGCAGTCACCACACTCTTATTGCCAAGATTTTATGCTAGCAAAAATAACTAATAATTGTTTGCTAAGGTACAGACAGGGTTTCCAGCAGGTCCAGTGGGTGGCACAACAGCAAGTACATAAAGCGCAGCCCCTTCCCAGCTCTGCCCCTGCACATTCACATCAACTGGGAGATGTGACATTGGTCAAAGCTTCTCCAAGGGAAGACTACAACCTCAGGAAGAAAGGACCAGTGAACAATTTCTGCTGGGTCAACAGACGCCCTGGACCTCTAGGTTGTAAAGTCAGTTCTTTAGCTAACCTGGTCGTCTTCATCTGTAACTCTGAGCTTACTAAAAGGAAGTGTTCTTTGTGCTGCCTTTATAGTTTACTGTCCTTGTGGATTTTACTTTTAAGAACTGCTGAAAGTCTTTTGTCTGGTACCAGGAACCTTTGAGCCACTAGCCCACCCTTGATTGCTGGCTAATTAAAAGACTCTTATTTCAAATATATATATATGTGTGTGTGTGTGTGTGTGTGTGTGTGTGTGTGTGTGTGTGTGTATAGTGTGTATATATATAAAATGTATATGTATATATATGTATATATATGTATATATGTAGATAGATAGATACCAAGACAAGCATAGAATACCCCATATGTCCTCAGTAAGAAGAATCCAAATGCAGATGAGCCCTTCCGCCTGGGTGGTCCTCCAGAACTAATGGGCCTTAAATTGGTTAATGGCCTAACAAGTGGCACCTGCCTCTTCCTGGGAAAAGAGCTACTCTTGTGTCAACTAGTCTGTGCTGGCCAGGAAAACTATGCAACAGCTTTAAAAAGAGAGTTAACCAATGTAAACAAAGGCTCAGCTGCCAGAAACAAACTCTCAGTGGAGCTCCATTTTCCAACTGGAGCCTTTATAGGGCCCCTATGAAGGACTTTCCTGCTGCTGGCCAGAAGACCCTGCCTAATAAACTGTATTACACAGTTTATCTCCCAACACCTGAAAGCTATATCATCTCAGCAGGTTATGATAGCCTCAAATTCAGAGTGACGCTTATACTAACCAAGATACAGGCCCCCAGGCAGTTGAAGACTCAACTATAAACAAAAAGAGGAAGGAATGAAAGAAGCTGGAAAACAGCTTCTTCTGCTAACCAGCAGGCAGAGGAGCTGTCCCCTAACTTCCTTCCTCTTATTCTCTTACAGGCCAGCTTCTTTAGATAACGCCGGAATGTCTTGTCTCCACAAGAGCTGTATAAAAACGAGGCTATGTAAATATACTCAGATTCATGTAACCTTCTAGTACTGCTTGGAATAGAAAACTAATGTAATATGATTCTGATACTGTTTTCTCCACCTCTTATGAGCCCTTTACCCATTATGCTCCTAGTGCCCAAATATGGTGTACGTAACCTAAATGCCTCATATCTATATCCACACCCCCTTTCCTCACTTATTTAAGGCCCTCCTTCTTTTGTTCTGAGGGCCTGGCCACATTGGAAGGAATTCAAGGTTAGTCCTGGCCAGCAATAAATACTTTGCCTCCAAAGCTCCTGAGTGTGCCTTCCATTCTCCTGGACGGTTAGGTTTATTTTCTGCTGCTTCAGCTGTTTTGGCCCTGTGCTGTCACATTAAGGCAGAGCCAGGAACATTCATTTCACAACTGGAAAGAGAAGGGAGTAGAACAGAGCAACATCCCACAAAGCCCTTCCCGTGGCACCCGGGACCTGCGCACTGGCCACACAGCCTCATCTCAGGGTCCTGCCCAGGGCCAGCTGGAGCCAATCCTTCAACAATCCTTCAGGAGCCCTTGGTCAGCAGGTAGGATACAAAGCACAGCAGCTTACACCTCCATCCATTGTAGTTATCCACAGAATGACCCATCATCACACATGTTGTGTATCTGTCATCAAGGGAAGGAGTATGGAGCCCGTGGATGGAGTTACTTAGTAGAGAAAATCTTTCTAACCTATGAAAATATGAATCACTAGTGAAGGTGGATGCTGATATGCAGTCATATTCTCCAGCCTATGTTGGACTTTCAACACTGGTCAGGAATGGTGCCTTTCCTATTTTTCTAATCATGGTGCTGTCTCCATTCTACAAAATGTCTAAATATCTCTAAATATCTCCAATATGTCTAAATATCTCCCGATATTCCATCTATCTTTTTGGCTTCTCTGCTTCCAGTGTTCTGTCTCTAGGTGACATTTGTTTTTACTCTGTTAGAAATATTCAGAAAGAAATTGAAATAATTAAGTGAGATCATCACTGTCAGGATTACTTAGGGAGAGGTAACTGCTCTGGCAGTGATGGCAATACGTGTGTCAGTCGTAGTCACTGTCTGAAATATTCACTGCATATTTGATCACCATTGCAGACAAGGTAGCGGCAACAGTCTTTAACAAATTTCTTGCTGCTTGGTATTGACATTTTCTGGTTGTTTTCATACCAGACTGTGGACTTTCTATAATCTGAAACCACGTCTTTTGCTTTTATTTCCCCAGGCCTTATTATCTAGTACTTGAAGGGCAAGGTTAAAATCAAAATGAAATAGAAGCTCAGGAAAAGGAAACTGTTCAAGGAAAGGGGATGAAGAAGAAGAGACTCATTGAAGAGGGGATTTCTGAGTTGAAATTTAATAACCAGAACAACCTGGAATGAGGCCAGGGTTGCTGAAAGGTATGACAAGCCGCAGGACTCTGCTTGGCAGGAAAGCCATTTTTAATCAGTCTGGTAGTAGTAGTCTGTGAAAAGAAACTTTTGGTGGAATTAGCCTGGGGTAAGTTCTCTCCTTGCTTTTGACAAAGAAATCTAGTGCTAATTGCTGGCAACCCCATCACCCCCAGCACTTCCTGTCTCGGAAATCGCAGGCCAAGACTAGAGCATCCCCATGGCCAGTTCCAGGAGCTCAGGAGCACACACCATGACATATCACTTCCAGCTCAGAAATCTCTCATACTCATTCCACCAGCAATCTCCTTGACACTAGAATTCTTCTGTTCCGTGTTTTATGTCCTCTTGTGTTTATTTATAATTATAATCATTTTAATTCAAACTAAAGCTACCAGAAAAAATATAGCAGCAACACCAAAATGAATTTTCACCCTCCTCTTAAACACCAAATAAAATGACACTAAATGTCTCCCTGTAACTTATGAATCTCTCCAGTAACCTGATTATTATACACCTACAATATCCCCGCACACCAGCACTCACAACCAGGAGCAGTTGTCCAACATCTTCCAGCATTTTCAAGATGCACAATAGCATTACTTGTAAGACATTTATACCAGCATCATTTCCAGGGGCTGGAGTTTATTTATGGGAAATCAAACCTTCTGATATCAGGAAAATCCCTGCTAGAGACAAGATATGCAAAGTGCAAAGAAATGTCTGCCATATAAGTCTCAGAATCGCAGAGCCTCTAACCAACCCCAAATACCTGACTGCACCTGCACCGTGGCGAACATGTTTAACACACATGTCTGAGCTCTGGCCTAGAATTCCAGGTCAGGTTCGTGATGGACACCGAATGCCATCTCTGAGAGGTCAGCGAGCCCAGCAGTGGCGCTTATCTCTGTGGCCCTTCAGCTCCTCTCAGAGGCAAGTCCTCCGAGATGTTTCTCCTGCACGTCTAGGAAATTGCTCTATGTGAGGCCCAGCTGCACTGACCACAGCCCAGTCATAACACGAGGAAACTTTGATTCACTGAGACAGCTCTCATGTTTTCCACAGGGATTTTCCTCCCACTGCTTCATTGCTCCCCACACGTCTCTGGGTCTGGCGTGGTGGGAGGAGAGGTTGGTGAGCAGCCCATCATTGTGAGTGTGAGCCCTTACAAAGCAGCTGCTGGCCCTAAAATGAAATCACCCGTTTTTCCAGCCAAAGTGTAAACTTTTTGCAGTTGCCAGATCTTATCAGGAGTATATCATTTAATTGGAGTTAAAATGAGAAAATGATCCTGCAAAGCAATTAATTTTGGGGATATTTCTGATATATTTTACATGATCAAAATCTTAAAAATAAATCCCAGAAGCTCTTGTAATGAAAATTTTAAACAATTTTTAAATTTGAATTTTTCCTCTACTCCATTTCTTGGCTTCTTTCCCACTTGGAAAAGTTTAATCTCCTGTTTCCTTTTATCAATTTTTTTTCTCTGTCTTTGTATTATGGATAACTCAAATGAGAGAAAGTATACAGTATCTAAGCTTGTGTAACTGATTCTCTTCACTTAACATTATGTTTTCTAGATGTATTCATTTTCCCACTGTAAAACTCCTACTTTAATCTTTAGTGCTATTGTCATTAAATTTTAGAAAAACATGTACCAATGTATGCACAGATTCTAATTCCATGACTTACATCAATATTGTCTTATTCAGCTGCTATATTAAGATGTTCTCAATATAGCTGAAAATGTAATGCTTCTCAGGTATAAAATAATATAGTGGCACAAAATAAGATGAAAAAAGATTGAGCTTGCTTGGGTAGGCAATGGTTAGGAAGCAGAAATATAGCATGTTTTGTTAATCATGGCATAAAGAGATAACAAAGTCATGGAACTAAGCAACTGAGTAATTGTGTAATAGAAATTTCTTTTAGTGAAAGAGCTAATCACATCATTTTTTATTTTAGATAATCATAAGTTATTACTACCTAATGCTTTAAACTAATAATAGAGATTCTCATGGCAATAAAAGCAAGCCCAAACATAGCACTTGGTAGTGACCTTGATGGTTCCTTGATTGCAGGGCAGAGATCATGTTCTGTAAAATCGATGGCATCCATAAGAATCGAATGCTATCAAAGCATGTTTATCTCTAACACTGACCACGAAAACTCATAAAGAACCTTCAGAGGTAAAACCTTTGCGATCCTTCGTCTAGTAGGATAACTTCAACTCCCTAAAGAGGCAGACAAGGATTGTGTGCAGAGTGCAGTACAGTACATTATGCCTTGTTTCCTATTCATCCCACAAGCTATTCACCAGGCACAATATATGAGTCAACTCTCATACAACTGCAGTCTGGCGAGTCGCTTCCAACATCAGACACCATTGCGCCCTGGAACCTGTGCCTGTGAAAGCCTGGTCTTAGCTACTTCACGTCTACTTCTTTAAATATTCCAGTTAGCGAAATGGGTCTGAACTGTAATCTGAACATCAAGCACATAGATTCCGGAGAGCCTCAGGGTCTCCACAGACAATCATGTGCACCCACTGGAAGTTCACCTGTAAATAACCTGACATAAACGACCATGGCCCAAAGCCTTCTCCCCCCAAACTGAGATGCAGTTCAGTTTCCTGTTCACTTTTCAATCATTCCCTTCCTTCCCGAAGGCTTTGGACACTACTCCCTCTTCTTCTCCTCTCCTTGTATTGATTTATCCATGTTGTCCAGACAAACAAGACTTTTTCCGTGGGAAGATAACTAATGTAAAGGAATTAACTTATAAATGGAACTTCTCAGGACAAAAAGGGGAAACAAAGCAAAAAGTGTCTGAGAGTAAGCTACTGGAAACATTAAATTCTAAATATAATATCTGGTGCAATTTATAGGTAGATGAGACATCAATAGTACTCTGTAAATATGTACAACTTAATGTGTCAAAGAAAAAATAAGTTTTATAAAATATCATGATGATTTGTCTGGAAAACTGATGAGTAATTAATCTAACAAAAATGGGATTGATATATCCTCAGGGAAGATTGGCCTATCTGGGATAAGAAACTTAAAGTTGAGATCTGGAAATAGAACTGCAGGACAACCAAACTCATCGGCTGCTGCCACATGAGGCAGCAGTGAAGAGAAGCTGCTCACAAGCTCCAGCGAGCAGCCCTGCAATAAGCTGGTGTAGGAGAGGGTACGTGTATGAATTATTGATGATGTATAACATTGTACTTCTTGTGATCACTGTTTTACTCCCTTGTATGAAATAAATATTGTATATGAATTGCATCCTTGGCATGGTACAGAGAAAAAGTACAAATTTTTCCAGGAACTCATTCTTTAGAAGATGTAAAATAATCTTGAAGTGAAACAACAAAATAGTTTGTAGGCTACAGGTCTTAGGAGACATCCTTGAGCAGTTAAAAGTCAAAGGGATCTTTGACCATCTCTTTACTTGCCTCTTGTACAAGGCTGTGAGCATTATCCTACACCTCCTTGGAGTTAGATACCCCTCTTAATGCGCCTCACAAATCTTACACTTCTCCTGGCACAGCAGCAAATAAACTTTATTTCTTACTGGGTTACAGCTTAAAGTGAAACTGTTTTACTGCTTAATAGTGCAGTCAGCAAATATTTATTGGAGTAATGAACGAATGCTTAGATAACAGTAATGACTTCCCAATAGGCAAAAATAGCTAAGAGGAATTTGCGCCCTCCTCATAGGTACTCCTGAAGAATTTTAGAGGATTAATTCAGGGCCCCTAGGACATGTGTCACTGTTATGTACACAGGCTTCTTCTAGGAACCAGGTATCTCACCTAGCTTCCTTCTCATGCAGTGGCAAGGCTTGCCACATAAGCTAACCTCACTCGTGCCAGGGGCAGATTCTCAGAGTCCAGCAATGCATCTTGTGTCCACAATGACGCCTATGGTTAGAATTCTTCCTATCACTGATGCCTGATGAGACTAAAGTCCGTGATGAACAGGGACTGTGGAATGGCATTGAAGGTGCGTGAGCTTTAAAGTACCGATGACAACATAATCCCATTGCAACTCCTCATAACCACACCATACCCATGTTTCATACAGGGACAACACAGGTATATATTAAAAGAGATGACATTAGTTGATTGAATTAGTTGATACATTTACATCTTTGTTTTCTTCTCTGTTTCTTAATAGTTATCTTATGTTCTGGGTGGTAGTTTTCTACTTCTAAATAATTTCCTTTAATACAAGATTTAAAATGATCTCTATTTCTATGTTGTTAATGTAAGAATTTTATTTTGCATTAATTCATCTTAAATTTATTGTTCAATTTATAGGAAAAAAATTCCAATTGCAAGAGAAACAGAAGCAAGTACAGTAATGAACAAAAGATTATTATATTTTAAATTTTAAAAGAAAAAAATGATAGTAAAATGGTTGGGACTATTTGATTGCTCAAATACACCCAGAAATGAAACCTTCCCTGACTGACAGGCAGTAGTCAATTTCAAATAGTTTAACACTTTGTTTCTTCAGATGCACCAAAGCTTTCTTTTATTTTGAATATTAGAACACAAAGGTACACAAATGAGAATGCACACAATAGTCACCATATTGAGAAGACACAAAATAGAAAACTACTTGAAAAATCACTAACACATTAAGCTGCAACAAATACTTTAGGGAGCAAAGAATAAGATGAACATTATTTCTTTCAGGATAACAAAAATAATTAAGGAACAATCAACAAAAAATAATATCTAGAAGAGAAATTTTATGAATAATTAATTTTTCCCTTCGTAAAAGACAACTTTCAGTATAGAATGGATTAAAAAGTCTTGATTTTAGAAGCCAGGATAACGTCTCACTCATCACCGACCATTTAACAGTGGCCGATGTACCGCACAGTGTAAAACTGGAAGCGAAGGCATGCAGAATCTGTTTAAGACTCTGAAGTGAAAAGGAGCAAGGAGACTACAAGTGGCAGTGGCACTGAGCTTCCACTGGGCATCTCCTGCCTGGATTCAATCTGGCCTCAGTCCAGAAACAGGCTTTGCCTGTGAACAAGGACAGTGCCCCAATGTTCCCCGCGCTCTGCCTCAGGAAGCCAAAGAAGAGAAAGGAGCTTCCAACGCTCGGAGACGGCGAGAGCCCACGCTCCTTCCTGTGCTCCGTCCTCTCAGGCCTGCGGCGACACAGGAGTCTAGGGCTGCGGCTGACGAGGCGATGAGGGGTCAGGCCCCTACACTGCGGCGGGCAACCTTCCTCTTCAGGCAGAGGCGCCAGGGTTCCAAGGTGGAGGAGCCATTTCTCCCCACTCTTCTGTCCTTCGGGCACTTCTCCCCAGATCCAGATGGAAGCACAGCTGGTATGTGACAAAAGATCCAGCTTTCTGTCCAGAAGACTGAAAAGGGAGAAGGAGCCTCCAGAAGCAGGGAAGAACCCAGGGTAAAGTGTGAGGGAAAGCCACACCATGAATCGCTGAAGAGTTCTTGGGCCATCCGCCAGCTCCGTATTTGCAAATGCAACTGTAAACAGCATTCCAGTGGATGTGGCCACTGCCCCGGTCCCACACTGACCACTGAGTGACATATCCTAACAGAACTGTGTGCCAGCAGCTCTGAAAAGGGACCTGCACTGGAGCAACAGTATGCAGAAGACTAGCTGGCATTTGTGCCCCGAACCCAACTTGGCCAATGGCTTGCTGAAACAAAAATATCAATATTTTTCATAGGATTTAAGCAAGACTCAGTCTCGTAATACAGTTGGTCTGTAGCTTAGAGTCATGAAAAAGTAATTGATGCATTTGAATTTAAAATTTTGATCTTTTGGGGGGCTAGAAACATAGAGTTTGATGCTTTCTGTGATGCTGGTAGGAGCAGGCAGGCATAGCTCCCTGTCGGCCACATGATCATAAGGAGAAACAGATACCTACCGAGCACAGGGGGCTCAACTATGACGCCCAAAGGTTAAATACACTGAGTCAGTGCTGAGGCTCAGAGGAGCATTTCCCAAAGTCTCGGTCCTTTTACAAGGTAAAAAGTGCTGTGAGCTTTGGAGGTGGAGCCCACCAGGAGGTCCTTAGTCATAGAAAACACATGCTCAAAGGGATTTGGGACCATGCCCCTCCCAACTCTCTCTCTCTCTGCTTCCTGGCTTGAGATGTGAACCCTCATTCTGACACATGCTTCAGTTACAATGCACCACCTTACCAGAAGTCCAGATCAATGGGACTGTCCAATCTTAGACTTGAACCTTCAGAGACAGAGCCAAATAAACTTCTCTTCTTCAAAAGTACTCCTGCTCTGACCTTCGTTATAGTGACACAATGCTGACATAATTCATGCTTGATTATATTTTCAACTTGCAATGGATTTGCTGGGACTTAAACTCATCATAAACTGAGGAGCATCTGTATCCAAAATGTCCTGTGTATAATCCAAAATTACTTGACATATGATAAATCAGAAAATCTCAATTTACAAAAAGACAATCAGTAGTGTAATGCTGAAAGGACACAGATGTTGTAATTATCTGTGAAAGATGTTAAATCTTCTCAAATTACAATGCTCCAGAGACTAAGGTTAAGCAATCTGGAAATAAATGAAAAAGAAATAAAATAAAACATATAAAGTAACACTACATGGAAACTTTAGAACTAGAGAGTACAGTAACAACTTTAAAAATCTACTAAATGGGTTCAATGGTAGAATAGAAATGACCAAAGTAATCAAATGAACCTAGTGAAGCAACAGAGCCCATTTGGTCTGAATAGAAACAAACTTAAAAGGCTTTTTAAATTAAACAGAAACTCAGAAACCTGTGCACCAATAGCGAGAGACCTAATATTTGTGTTATCCTAATCCCAGGGACAGGAAAGGATATCCTGATTAAAATGTTTGGGGGAAAACGACAAGATTTGAAGAAATGACAAAGTTTTATATTCAAGAAATGTAACAAACCCAAACAAGAAAAAGAAAGAAAGAACAAATCAAAACCAATATAATCCAACTGCTGAAAACTACAGGCAATGAAAATATCACACATGCAGCTGGAGACAAATGATGGATTAATTTCTGGGAAGCATTTATTCAGATGACTGCATCTGTCTCGTTGGGCCAGAAATAAGTGAAAGAATATTTATAAAATGTTGAAAGAAAAATAATTTTAACCAAAAATCCCATTCTCAAAGAAGGAATCTTTTAAGTATGAAGATGAAACATTCTCAGATGGAGGTAAATAAACTAAGAATTTGTTGTCAGCAGATCTGCTGTAGAATTTCTTCAGGCAGAAGAAAAGAATACTCCTATGGGACCTGTAGTATTAATAATAAAGAAAGGATAACAGAAATAGCAAATATTTCTGTAGATAGAGTACTTTTCTGGTCCTCTACAATTCTTTAAAATGTCTGCCCTTTAAAAGCCTGAAATTATAGCAATACCTAATGGTTCTTCAATGTATGCAGATAGAATGTAGAAGAGCAGGATCAAGAAAAGAAATACTAGAGGGAACTGTGGATGCAAAGTTTATACAAGATAAACTCTAGAGAGACAAAAGTAGATGTAGAGACTCTGACTATCATCTGGCTGTTCATAGGGAAATGATTTTTAAAATCTAAAGAAAGAATATTGAAATACAGACCTGAAACAGTGTAAAATGGAACTCTTAACACAGCACATAATCAGACTCACCCTCTGATCCCTGCTGACCTTAGAATTCCATTGTCCTATTTCTTTTTTTACATTACGTGCTAGTTATATGGAAATTACTTATAATTCCTGAAATTCCACACTTACCCGCCTCTAGACGCTGCTAGTCCTTCCCCTCTAGACCTGGTTCTCCCCAAAGCACACGGAAACATCAGCCCAGACAGCTCCTTCTCACAGGAGTTCCACATGCAGAGTTCATGACTTTCCTTTGAATTCTACATAGTTCATTTTGGTTTCCACAGAGCTTAAGAAAATAAATTATCTGGTAATTTATTTCCTTATTTAAATACTGCATGATTGAGTGTCCAATCCAAAAATGTCAAACATTAGGGTGGGAAAAAAACTCTTCTAGAGACAATAAAAACTTTACAGAAACATTTATAATTGATGCTCACCTCATCAGCGTGTTCTCTTACAGATTTCTTTTACCATCAATTCTTTCTCTTATGGAATTTACACTCCAGTGGGTAAAAACAGATTATATACAAATATGTGGATGCTTATAAGATCTAAGAAAAAAATAAGGGAGACAGAGAGGGATGCAATGTATAATCATTCTAAAACAATGTTCTTTCAGCCACATTGTACCTTACAACTGATATAATAAGGTGATATAAAAGGGAACAAACTGGGATTTATTATTCATATCCATTATCTTTATGGTCCTGTTATTAAAAAATGCCTGTTGGGCTGGGGATTGAGCTCAGTGGTTCCAGCTCCAGGTCCCTCGTTCGATCCCCGGTAACAACACACAACAATGCCGGCGTGCTGACTCTCACCCAGCAGCAATCAGTACCACAAACCACAACGCCAGGCACAGTGGTTCACGCCTGTAATCCCAGCACTCAGGAGGCAGAGGACAGAGGATTGCTGTGAGCTCGAGGCTCGTCTGGACTACATAGTGAGCTCAGGGCCAGCCTGAACTACAAAGCAAAACACCGTCTCAAAAAACAAAACACAACCAAAAAAAAGGCCTGTGACAATGAGCTTATAAAGAGCAAAAGTTTACTTTGGTCTTGGTTCTAGAGATTTCAGCCCATGATCCAGTGACCCTGTTTTTTGAAGGAGCATGACGTGGCAGAGGGTGTGGTGGACATTAAGGAGACCCTCCAGATCCAAGCCACAGCACTGATGAGAATTCACTATGATTTCTCTATTAGTGAATTATTATTTCTCTGATTATTAGTGAATTTGTATTTCTCTGATTATTAGTGGGCTGAAAGGATGATGAATGACAATGTAAAGCACACACTCACAGATACCCACAATCCTCTTAAATCAATGCTTCCTAGTGAAAGCCCTCAGAAAGGTGTGAGGGTGAAAGGAAAGTGGGTAAGAAAAACGAATGACGTTGCAATCAGTCAATGAATGCCACTCTTCTAGGAAGGAGGACTCACTGTCCTATGAATTTCCTATCAGAGTCATTCCCGGACTTCATGGTGCTCTTTTCTGAACAAAAAAATTATACTTCACACTCCATTATAAAACTTCTTCTGACAATGTCGTCATGCCTTAGTTTATAGGCTTTCCATGTACACAAGACAGACACAGAGGAAGCAAAGAACTTTTTGACATAGGAATTAATACAAACTTGTATGCATATGTCTTAGATCTGTATGATTACACAGCTAAATACAACTTAATTGATCATCATTATTAAAAAATAAGAATACAGTAAGCAGCGGCAAACACAGACATTGGTCAGGTGTCAAACTAGCATTTTTTAAATGTATACTGACCGGAGCTCATTAATGAAATTCATTCCCTGCAGATCAGCTCTGACTAAGCAAACTTAAAAGAGAATAAAGAATGATATCAGAGTTCAAAGAAAAGTAGAAGCTTGTAAAACAACATATGATGTGAGGATCAGAATTCCTTACAGCTTTCTCCTTTACTTGTAACTCTCTGCTAGGAGAGACAAATGATAAAAAAAAAAAAAAAAAAACCCACTACACAAAGCAAAAGCAGACAGAAAGAATGAAGATTTAAAAAATGAACCCACTCCACTTGAATAGATAAAAGTAATAAAACGGACGCCCTTTATTAATGGCAGAATTTAATTTATAAAAATGTATCACTTCATCATTCATTAAACACACACCTGCAAAAATTAATATTGTTCAAAGAAAAGAAATCTGAGGGAAAAAACTATAATAATATTCAAATAGAATACAACTCAATAAAAGCAAAACTGAAAACTTACATATTTTTCCATATAATTTTAATAAATATCTCAAGCATTAACAAGACATCAAAGTCTGTGATTTGTTTTAGAAAGATTTTTAAAACTAATACTGAACAAATAGTGGTCTGGAGAAAGAAATTCTAATTAGCTAGTAGATTACATATGTCAAAATTTTTTAAATTTTAATTTCAAATACAGTCATGTGATACCTGACAGAACTATTAATAAAGAATACTACACAATAAGACAGGCCTTTGCCCTGCCTCCATTTTTTTTTATTTTCCCACAGAATGTTCTGTTCTAGAAATTTAACAAGTTTATGAGCTCCTGACCAATGTATCAAAACACTTCTCCGGAATGTTCTGTTAGATCCACACCTTCAGGAATGTTCTATTCGCTCTGTACCCTCAGAAGAATGTTCCTTCTGTTAAGCTCCACCCCCTTGCAAGAGTATTCTGTAACTCCACTCCCCTGCGCCAGGGAGCATACCTCACCCACTCTGCCTCTTAGGAAACTTAGTAACTCCACCCCACTGCTCCAGTGAGCATGCTGGTTTACCCCTAAACCCCTGTATAAGGAGGCTCTCATTTCCAGTCAGGTGCTCAGAAATCCACAGAGCCCGCCAGTGTAAGAAAGACTTTCCTCAACCTCTTCAAGTGACCATCAGATTCTTGAGTCTGCAAATGGCAATAGCCAAGACTCAGAGCTGTAACAATGAACTGTGCTTCAGAACTGTGGCGCTTGGCTGTGACACTGAGCTGTTACACTTGGCTATGGCACTCAGCTGTTCTGCTTTGCCACAACAATGCAACCTAGGAAACATGCTATTAGCTAATTTCATCCACGTGTATTACAGAGTATCATGTAGGGTGCAGACTTCTAAGACAAACTGAAAAAATATACATTAGTCATCTGTGATGGGCCCTTGATATAACCAAGATATGCAGTTAAACATGAGAAATATGAGGCTACCACTGGTATAGTACATAATTTTACAGTAAATATTTTTATATAAGTAAAAGTATGCTCTAAAGAATAAAAAGCACAGCATGGTATGATAATTACATAAAACAGTAATAGTCATTTATTGTATTATCAAGTATTGAGTACTGTACCTAGTTGTACTGTACCACTTTCACAGGACTGCGAGCACGTTAGGTTTGTGTTCATCAGCATCACCACAAACAACACACAATAAATTGTATTATGACATTACAAAGCCTACATCATTGTTAAGTAACAGGAATGTGTCAGCTCGTTACAGTCTTATGTGATCAGTCTTGTATGTGGAGTCCATCCTTCACAGGAGTGTCTTTGGTTTTTAATTGTCTCTCTCTTTCTCTCATACACACACACACACATACACACACGCATGCACACGCACACACACACACACACACACACACACAATATGAACACACAGAAACAGATACAGATGTGAGGCTTAAACAGCTTTATTTCAAACAGATTAGTTCATACCTTAATGTGCAGCTTTTCTATTTGAAACTCGTAGATATAAGTATTCACTTCTGAAGGAGATTCTGAATTCCTCATCTCCAAAGACTCTAAGTCTGCTTATGCAGCCTTATGCAGAAGAATCAACCTGAACCCAGTATCCTGATACGCTCCTTCAGACAACCCAAGAGTACTCCAGTCCACGGAAGATTTAATACACAGTTACATGGAAGCATTCATATAAACCACACAGAGAAAGGTGGAGAATGATCCATCATCACATTTTTGCTTTATTCTCTCACATATGCATGAGATTTCTTGCAATAATCTTTATCATAATTTCATTGCAGTTGTATCAGTGGAATCCTAAAGCAGCTCAACAACGAATCAGTTTCTTTTGTCCACGCTGAACCTGTGCTATGAGAACATTCTTTCTCCTCAGAATCCTTCTGGAAACACTCTCCTCTCTCCTTTCTTCTCAATGATTCTGTCTTCCCAAACCACTGATGAGCCGCAGCCTAGTCTCTGTCTACATCTCTCCCTATAGTTTTAAGTACAATCTGTATACAGATATTTTCAAATTCCAGCCTGTAACTCTGATCTCTCCAAAATTCAAGAATTTTATGCTCAATACATACTTGACACCTGTTCTTGAACAACTAGACATTTCATAATGAACAAGGAAAAACCCTTTATTTCTATCTGTTCTTCCTCTAATTTTCTCCATTAAACCCTACTATCATTCTAGTTGATTTCTTATTAATAGTAACATTCTTTACATTAGTTTTGCACTGATGTATAAATTCCCTTAAATTTATTCTTTTAAAACAATAAAAACTCAATATCTTTAATGGCTTTAGAGGTCAGCAATCTTAAACATGACTTGGCTTGTGGTTCCAGCTACAGTGAAGATGCTCCCTAGGCCAAGGCACAGGACATTTTGAGTAGGATGACCAATTCCCAGGGTATGTAATTCAGTTAACTGTGTGTACTGACGGGCTTGATTTCCACACCACACACTTTCCTTCAGTTCTACATCAGCAAAAGAAATGGCCTCCGAATATGGCAAATGACTTTCCCCAAACCAAGAGATCCAACACATTAAAAGGCAAACACAGGAACTTCTTTTAGTTTCCAGTGTCAAGACTCACATACATTTCTAAAATAGTGAATCCTAATGCAGGTATGTGTCATTATTCTCTCCAATAAACTTTGACAGTGCACTTGAGATAAGAAGTTTCACAATAATCTTTAGATTAAAAAAGTTATGAACATTGTACTACCACAGGTGGGATTCTAGAAGTCTAGAGAGCTAAACTAAATCCCCATAAATAGGCATACATCCCCCAAAAGATTAGATATCAAAGTCTCAGATGTTACTCAGGAGCAACTGCTTGTTATTTGTGAGCAATCCTGAAAACTCCTTGCAACGTCCTGACAAAGCTTCTCTATAATCTCAAAATACTCTGCAATATACATGAATGATATAAAATCTTACCAACAAGGTAAAGGGCATCTTCCTGAGAAATACATTTTGCATTAGCATTCTTACAAACTGCTCTTCTACTGGAGATCTTTAGATGACAAATGACAAAAATCTCTAAAACTAACTTTTTAAAAAATATCTGACTCAGGTGATCACATTCTTGCAACACAAGTAAGCCTCAGAGAGAGTAAGACTAGCTCTCGACAGTTCTCATTTCTGTTCGTCTTTGGGCACCCAGGCCTTTTGCATAATTCAGATTCTCCAGTCAGTTGTGATTGCAGCCACCTGGCTCCTGGCTCAAACTTGCTCAGGTTAGTCAACAAAACAACTCAGATCTTCCCTCCTGTCCCAGTTAGAAAACTCTGAGAAATGTTACTGGGTGCGGCTCACGGGACCCCTCATCACACAGGGGAGAGGAATGCTATGCCTCGGCCAGGTTATTGTATTTATTCCCAGGGCATCCCTGAGAGCAGTAACAAGGGTGGAAAAATATTTCCCCAAATGTGGAAGTGTGTTTTTCCCAAAGGAAAGGAAAGCTGATTGCCAGGCAAAACAATGCATGTCAACTAAACTTGTAGCCCCAAACACTACTAGTGTAACAGTTGTTTTAATACCTAAAGATGAAGAAATCTCGGAAATAAATTGTTTAAAAGTAAAAGTAGTCCTTTGGAAAACAGATACACAAACTTACCTTCTCATCACTGAGAATTAATGCAGGACAAATGCTAAGCTTAGAATCTGTAAGAATAAAATTTTTTTTAAAAAGTCAATCTACACAGGGAAAGAGTCAATAGTTCAAAGAAGAGGGTCATTTTACAGTAAGTTACTATTAAACAAAAGGAAAAGTAACTTTATTGTAATTTATAATTCACAGTCAAGTCTGAATCAAGAGTCAGCTATAAAAAAATAATGATCAAAGAATGGAAAGCTTTCTTAGAAATGAATGAGAGACTGTGCAAAAAGAAAGGGAGTCAGTGAATTGGAAGAATAGCTATAAGAACTTCTCTGAGAATCTATGGGGGATGAAAATTGTAAAAGAAAAGACATCAGAAAAATAAAACAGATCTTTGAGATCATAGACTCTGAAGCAGGAAAGAAAACAGAATATAATAATTTAAAAGAAAAAAATTAACTCAGACTGAAATAGTACTAGGCAAGAGTCATGAAATAAGATTTATAAGCAGACAGAGCAGTCAGAATGGCTAAACCTCACAGATAAATTGTTATGATTTAATCTGGACCATCCCCCAAAGCCCCCTGTGTTCAGAGAGGCTTTTGAAAGGCCAGTGGATCACAGCCCTGTGACAGCTGACTCCTACTGGGAGGTGCAGTTTCTAGAAAGAGACAGATCGTTGGGGGTGTGGCCTGGAAGAGTACATCTCCTTCTCCAGCTCCTGCCTTCACTCTCCGCTTCCTGGCCACCACTGTGTGAGTGGCTCTCCTCCCCCAAACCTGCCACCATTGTGCCTGGGAGCTGGCGACTATAGACTGAAACCTGCAGCCAAAATAAACCTCTCCTAAAGTGAAGGTGTTGGATACTGGGTCTGGACAACAGAGAAGCACCTAAGACATAAGTAAACCTTACAAATATGCAAGAAATTTTTATAAATATTTCCTAGGAAGGGAAATAATTGGACTGTTTCACCACAGCTTCCTTTTTATTGATTAAAATAACTCATTCATTCACCAAATATGTTTTGAATTTTTACTATGAGCTACTTGAGGTTGGAGATAGAGCACTAAACAAACTAGATAAAGTCTCCGTGTTGGAACTTACTTATATTCTCATAAAACTAAACAAAATTACACGAGCAGA